>JAQMYG010000033.1:34991359-34993859 GCA_030014215.1 Clariallabes teugelsi
TTTCGTTTCACTGTGTACTGAACTGTATATGGTTGGAATGACAATAAAAGCCGACTTGACTTGACTTGACTTGACTTTCTTTCCATTATCTTACTCACACTTCCAAGGGACTCATTCAGATTTGAAGAAAATAACATTACAGGACAACATCTGCAACATCTGCAACATGCTGGAGTTTATCCTGAGATTTTTGCAAAAAAATGCCTAAAAGTGTTTCCTACGCAAACAAACTCTTGAGAAAGAGAAAATATTTATACACTGAGAATGAGAACTCTGATATGCTTTTCAACCCTGCAAGAGTAAAAAAAAATATATATAGATTTTTTGATAAGAATGGGTTTGAGCCATTTTCCAGCTTTGGCACCAAGACGTTTTGAGATAAACCCCAAAATTATAACTTTAGCTATAAGACTTCATAAGCATCACAAACACAGTCAGATGGAGAACAATAGTGGTGCAATCAACTTGTTTAGCTTTAGGACTGAGGACTTTGAAGACTCAGGCTGTACTATAACAACTGAGTGAAAGGACTTGAGGGATTTGACCACGGTTACAGCTTTGAGGGTTTAGCCACAGTCAAGACTTTGGAACCAAGACTTTTCAAGTCAGCACCATTGTTATAACTTTAGAAACAAGAATGTTGAATCCTTCAACCACTGGTATCACCTTCAGTCTGATGGTAACTTTTAATGAGGCTTGCAAACCTTGTTTTAACTTAGGAAATTCCACAATTTATGTAAAGTATATGATGAATAAAAATATTCTGAATCTTATTGAAGCTTTAGACTATAATAGCTCAGATGGAAACATCAAGACAATGTTAGTGCTTTAGGACCAACTGTTTTGGAGCTACCGCCATTGTTACACTTTGCCTACATGAAACTTTGGATCATCAATCATTGTAATTACTTTCACATTAGGACGTTGGGGGTTCAGATATTTTCATAGCTTCTCACAGTGGATTGACCACTGTAATAATGTTGAGGGTCATTGTGAAAACTTTGGGAGTAAGACCACTAGCGGTCCAACCAAAGTTCTCTCAGAGTTCTCATTCCATACTGCTAAATTTTTGAAACCTATAATTTTAGAACTAAAATAATTACTATGACTTTATGTACAGTATAAGAATTCTGGACGTATAAGCATAGCAATATATTTCATTACATTTTTTACTGAGAATAATGGTGGTTCGACCAAGGTTATATATATCTCTCACAACAGAGAAGATTGATGACCAATATGAGAAGATTGATGGTTTATTATAACCATTGTCTTCAAAAATGAGAACTTTGGATCTTCCATCATTGTACTGGACTAAAAACAATATTAATAGTATTGTCCCAAAAATTTGAGGTCTGAGCCAGTATGATAATTATGAGTCTGGGAGTTTTAAAGATTTTGATCACTTTGAAGTTCAGCCACTGTGGATATTGAAGCTGAGACCTTTTCTGGCCCACCCATTGTAGAATTGTTGGAATTTTAAATAACCATTAGTGTGACATAAGTATCATTTTAAAGCAAGTATGGAATAAGAACTCTGGGAGAACTTTGAGAGGATCAAAAGGTTTTGACCACTGTATTTATTTGGTAATAAAAATTGACTAAACTATCAGGGTCTAACCTTTGTTAGAATGATGGGACCAAGAATTGAAACTATAACCATTGATAATTTTCAGAAAAAGAGAACATGACATCTATAACTATTGTCATTACCTGAACCTGAGAACCCTGAGGGTTTAACCAAAGATAAATCTTTGGGTCAAAGAACTTTAGGTCGGAAAGCACTGTTTAATCTTTGTAACCCGCAATTTTGGAGATACAGCCTTATCCTAAGTTTAGACATGAGAACTTTGAAACTGTAATTACTGTTGGACTGACACCGAGGGTCCAACTGATTTTATAGCTTTAAGAATGAGAAGGTTGGTCTAAACAATTATGAAATTATGGGTGTTTACAATAGTGAAAACTTTGTGATTGAGAACGATGGGAGAACATTATTACAACACTGGGAATTCATTGGCTACAGCCACTAGTATAGGATTGGAGCTGAGAACTATGAAAGCTCAACTTTTTAAAAAAAAATTTGAGTAGGAAATGTGGAGGTTCTTCCCATGTGAAAACCTTGGAATTGAGGCCACTGGAGATCTGGCCACACTGATAACTTCTGACCTGGCACCTTTACACACTTAAAATAAGTGTAAAAGATTAAAATTTGCAAACATTGTGCTATCTCCAGGACAAAAAACAGTGAGGGATCCATCACAGCAATATATTTACAGCTGAACAGCACATTCAGGGTTTGACCACAGACTTTTGAGACTGAGAACTTTGAAGGTTTCTTAATCACGGCAAACAGTCGCTCACCTTTGGAGTTAAACGCTTCCTTAAGGCGAAGCAACACATCTGCGAATTTCCGTACATCGTTGACAAGCTGCATGATGTATTCCGGGTCTGAGCTGATAGAGCTCAGGGAGTCGCTCTTAATCAAGCCAGATATCGA
>JAQMYG010000033.1:34998859-35007827 GCA_030014215.1 Clariallabes teugelsi
TAAGCCGTGTGTCTCGTGTGATGTCTCAGAAGTTTATGGATCGATTTCGACTTCTCCCTCTTTCAGTGTAAACTCTCCCAGATCATAAAAAGCTCAGATATCAGAGCTGGACGTCAGTGACCTCCAGCTACAGTCACTAGATAGCGCTGTTGGACTGCATTCATCCTCAATAAGCGGTTGTGGACGAGAGAGTGTCTCTCCAACATTTCACTTCTGGTTTTTAGAATCTCTTGAGTATCAGGATGTGTTAATTATTAATTAATCAGTTTTCCAATCATGTCATGTATGTTTGTATTCCACTTAGAAAGAAAGATGTGTTTATGTATCCAACTTTCACTACTGCGAACTACACTACTGAATTAACACCTGCCTCCAAGTGTCTGACTATTTATTGATTGATTGATTTATTGATTGATTGATTAGTTAGTTAGTTTGTTAAAACACCAAAATTATTATTAATCATTTAAAATAACAAGCTAGGTAATTTTTAATCATTATTTATATTTTGACGTAAAATGTAAACAATTATGTACCTGTCCAATAAAAATTGTACTAACATTTATTTTATTTATTTATTTGTTTATTTATTTGTTTGTTTGTTTGTTTCATATTTTGCCTTTGTGTCATTGATGTACTTACAGAATGTAGTGATAATATAAATGTGTCACAGCACCCACTTGTGGCTGTGTAGAACACGGCAGGGTTTTCCCCATTCATGTATTGTGGTGAAGAGGGCGGGATTTCTACAGCTCAGACCTCAACAGCTCAGACCTGAACAGCTCAGACCTCTACAGCTCAGAGCTCTAGAGCCTGGATCTCCACAGCTTGGATCTCTACATATTGGATCTTTACTTCTTGGATCTCTGCATCTTGAATCTACAGCCACCTGCACTAGGAGCAGAAAGTTTGTCGAGTGTGTCGACCCCTGCATGGAGCTCGGTGTATGCTTGTTCATCTGTTTTCCTGAGCTGATTGTAGGTGTGTGGAGAAGACGGTGTGCAAAGAATGAAATGAAGTAGGGAAAGATGGAGAGAGACGCTCATGAGAGTGCAGAAGAAGAAGAAGTGAAGAGAAGTTCAGGAGGAGATGGAGGGAATGAAGCAGAGCTCGAGAGTTACACAAGAGCCAAGTTCACACTATGGGCTTACATCATCTGCTGGACTGCACTCCGAATACTGCTACAGGTCAGTAATGTAATCTACACTAGTGAACTAACACCTGCTGCTCCTGGTCAGGACTGCAAACTACACTACTGAATTAACAACTACTGCTGTAGGTCAGTACCGTAAACTACACTAAAGTATTAACACCTACTACTACAGGTCAGTAATGTAATCTACACTAGTGGATTAACATCTAGTGCTGAGGGCAGTACTGTAAGATACACTAATTAACACCTGCTATTGCAGGTCACTACCGTAAACTACACTACAGAGTTAAAAACTACAGCTGCAGATCCATACTGTAAACTACACTAGTGAATAAACAACTACAGCTGCAGATCCATACTGTAAACTACACTAGTGAACAACTAATTACTGCTGGAGGTCAGGACTGTAAACTACACTAGTGAATAAACAACTACAGCTGAAGGTCAGTACTGTAAACTACGCTACAGAATAAATCATTACTGCTGTTGGTCCGTACTGTAATCAAAACAGATTAACTTCTGCTGCAGTTTAGTACCGTACTCTACTTATTTAACATCTACTGCTACTTGTCAGTACTGTCCACTGAGTCATTAGAGTCACTAGAGGACGCTACTGTAAACTACTGAATAACCACCTACTGATAAAGGTCAGGTAGCACGGTGGCGTACTGGTTAGCCCCGTGGCATCACACCTCCAGGTCTGCCTGGGGTCTTTGTATGTTCTCCCTGTGCTTGGTGGGTTTCCTCCAGGTACTCTGGTTTCCTCCCACAGTCCAAAGACCTGCAGATTAGAGGTCAATTGGACTTTTTTTCCTTGTGTATGTGATTGTGTGTCATCTGCTGGACTGGCACCCCATCCAGGGTCTACCCTGCATAGTGCCCTGAGTCCCCTGGGATTGGCTTCCCTCAACCCAGTACAAGATAAGTGCTATAGAGGGTTATGAGTGAGTGAGAGTGGGAATGAGCAGTACTGAACACTACTGAATTATCACCCTAATATAATCATTTATAATATATTTAAAATAAATTGGCATATGAACATGCAGAGATCCATTGCACTAACACAATGTGTGTGTGTGTGTGTGTGTGTGTGTGTGTGTGTGTGTGTGTGTGTGTGTGTATATACAAATATGGAATTTGGCACATTTTCAATAGTTTACACGACCAGCATGTGGTCTCTTACATCAGTGCAATCCCTGACCCCAGGGGTCAAAGGTCAGCTGCTGTAACTGTCCCTTGGAGTGAAGGTCACATGATGAGTGAAGCAACTTGATTAACAGAACTTTGTCTGAATCTCTCTCTGACATCCCTCAAGGAACTAAACCCACGTCCACAAAATCAGGAATCAATCGTCGTTTGCTTTGGAGTATTAAATGGTCTTTGTGTCTACTTTAGATAATAATTGTTTGTTTTGAATTTTGAGGTCTTTGACCCTTTTATGACACGGATTTGCATGTAAACGCAACTGCAACTCCTCGACACACTGCAACTTTCATTCATTGTGTTTTGTTTTTTCACACAGAAGCTGAGGATCAGTATGGCAGGGCAACAGGTAAGCACAAAGCCCTTCCTGATTTTAATCTTTAGTAAAAGTCCTTTATGGTGGTCAGAAGGTGCACCCCTATCTGATCCTGAACCCTGATGATGGGAGTTTGCGTTTGTTCGTGGAAGAGACGTCCCTGGTGTAGAGTAACCATTAGGCAGCTGTGAGGTGGACAGCTTTATTACTTTTCTGTCCCCAGGGCTGGTTACAGGTTCGAGCTTGTCTAATGCGAATGCGGCAGCGTCAGGGTGAATTCCACATGAATGGACGCACGATCTTTTCAAACGGTCTTGTCATATGAATGATCCAGCACTAAATGTTTTATGGTTTTGTTTTTTGTATTTTTGCATCTGGTTTACACTTTCTTTTCAGTCCATACTGTACATCTTCAAAATGTAATCACGATACTCTACAGCTTATACTCTACTCTACTACTATTCATTTAGTTCCTTCTCTTACATACATTACAGCAAATATAAATACTCTTTCTCTCACCAGCCTCTCTTTGTTCTCGCTCTCGTTCATAAGACAAAAAAAATAATAATCGCACCATGTCATGTTACTGAGAAAAAGCATCTGTTACAAAGCGCTGACACTGGAGACTCCTTCCATACTTTTAGCCACCTCTAAACACTTCTCTGCAAATAAGCTGTTTTATAAGGGATGATCAAGTCAAACCGGGACTTTTGATTGTGCAGAATAACAGAACACACCACAAGTAAAAACTCCCTTTATTTCTCTATACAATCCCCTTCTACACTAATGCACTTATCCCAGTGTCTCACTAGTGCTTGGACACCATCAAGATAGAAAGTTTTCTCAGCACGCAGGAGCCATGATTGGCCTGGCTGCTTCATGTCTGAAACCCTGGTCTCCCAGGAACTCCTTCAATGGCCAAAAATTTCGGAACATGTGGAAATGGCTTGAATTGAGGTCAGGATTGTGCAGGGGATGTGACAATAACTCCCAGCCAAGTTCTGTAAGCTTTAAAACATTTGCACCATTCAAATGTTTTACTGCGGATAAGAGTCTCATCACCTTACTGTACATGAAGTCTTCCGTAAATGTTAATCACTTTTATGCCTTCACTCAAGATCTGGTTTGACTTGAACGCTTCATACGTATATACATGCGTTAATACTGTACAGCAGCACCACTTTCAGAGCTGCGGTTATAGAAAATGAATCAACGAAAATGAATCTATGAATAAACATGTTTGCACTTCTTTTAAGTTCTTTGCACTTCTTTTGAGTTTTTTTTTTTTTTTTTTTACTAAAATGGACGTGGTCACATTTTAAGTGACTTTTTTTTTTTTAAATCATAGGTAAACAAGTAAAAACAAACTCATAAATGGTATATATTTGTGAAAAAGTGATGGGTTTCATAGTCAACATCACAACTACCTGCTAAAGTATTGGAGTTTACTTTGTACGTCCTCTTGGCCTGAATTCAGGAGAAGTTAAGGAGAAACAGGGAATGCGTGACCCCCTGCTTCACCCCCGCAGACCGCCCCGAAGCTTGTGTTTCCTCTGAGCCAAAGTCAACCTCACTAACCGCTTCTGATGGGGCGTTTCTGGAAAGACGCAGCGCTAAGTGTCTGTAAATTTAGCCAGCGGAGACCGAGGACGGGGCGACTGGAAAAAAACGGGTTAAATTCCAACAGCATGGGTGGAGATGCCTCTGAACCACATGGACCAACCAAAAAAATCCATGAAGTATGAAAGTCTGTGTTTTTTTTTTCGCCTGAATGTTTCTGTAAGAGATATTCACTGTTCTTGCATTGTGTTTTCTATTAGAGAAAAAGGTCAAGTGGAAAAACCATTAAACCGACTAATTGCCCCAAGACCAAAATGATGCTGACTAATCCCCCTCGAGAGGAAAACCAAACATGGAGACTCCACCAACGTTCTCCTTCTTTGTCGGGTGTCATTATTCAAACCGTTGTTCACAAGGGCTCCTTTCATTACATCAGAATCTTGTTCATTCATCTCAAAGCCGAGAGTCAGCAAAGTGTTTCCTCATTTTACTTTTTTTTTTTTTCTCTTAATGCTGCCAAGTGCGTTTCTTTTCTTCACTCTGGAGTCCCACGTTTCACACGTCCAGACGTACCGCACAGGTGTGAAAGTCACATAACCAGATCTTTTGTAAACTAGGAATGTTGAATGAATACAGTGCCTTGCAAAAGTATTTATACCCCTTGAACCACAAACGTAAATGTGCTTAATGAGGATATTATGTGATAGACCAACACAAAGCGGCACATAGTTGTGAAGTGGAATGCAAATAATAAATGGTTTTCCAATATATTTTTTTTAATAAATATCAGAAATTTGTGGTGTGGAAAAGTTCAAGGGGTTTGAATACTATTGCAAGGCACTGTACTGTATATGGCTTATATGTGGATTAAGTGACTCCCACCCAAGTTTATCAGAGAGCTCTACCTCAGATTGCTTTTTCTTACACTAAAGACTCCTTGTAGAACTGTTTTAGAAAACTAGATCCCTTAATCATTAAGAAAAAAAAGCCCTTGAGGAACCCTGGCAGGCTGGTGATGTCACATGTGTCCAGATGTTTTCCATTATGTTCAAAACTCCAATATTCCAATTAGAGCACATCCTGGATGGAATACTGCTCTGTGAAAGATCCTCGTACTCGCACCTCATACATCTGAGACCAAAGAGGAACCTGGAGAACCGAGAGGAACCCCAACGAGCACATAAGAGTGACCTTATAGATCTTCACACAGTCTTCCTGATACCATCACTGAAGATCACACACTGTTCTGGTAGAAACACCAATCTTTCTCATTGAAGTGGGTTTCTCCGGTTCTAGTGGTTTTGGATGAACTGAAGACTCAGTCAGCACGATGCTCTCTCTCTCTCTTTCTCACTCTCTCTCCCACTCTCTTTCACTTGCTCCTTATTTCATGCTCTATTTTTTTCAGATTTCTTCCCTTTATGTTTTGTCCTTTTCCCTTTCTTTTTTCTCTCTCTGTTTTTCCTGTTTTCCTTCTTCCTCTTTCATGCTCTGATTTTGTATTTCGTTCTTTGCCTCACTTCGTTTACTTAAATAAAGTCTGCCTGTTTTCCGGCTGTCGTTCTCCATCCAATCTCTCTCTCTCTCTCTCTCTCTCTGTCTGTCTCTCAGTGTTTTAGGGTTGGACTGCCTCTGTGTGGTATGTGTGTTGGCTTAAGTAAGAGGACATGCTTAGTTTAGTTTGCTCTGTGTGTGTGTGTGTGTGTGTCTGCACTCTAAGGCTTTAAGACATTAAAGGGAAGGATGTACGAGCTCAGCCATGTCACAGGTACGTCTCAAATTTACACAATGTACACAGCACCTCACACACAGTTCTCTAGTGGCTGTGTGTGTGTGTGTGTGTGTGTGTGTGTGTGTGTGTGTGTGTGTGTGTGTGTGTGGTTTGAGGAAGAGTGTGTGTAAGGTTCTGCATGTGTTCTCTACAGTAAGGAGAGCAGGAGAGTTTTGGTAAAGAGATCATTTCATGTTTGCAGGAATGTGGGTTTGCTGGTGTTTTAGTGGTTTGTTGAAGGTACCGTGCCGCTTGAAATGCATTCCTGAAATGTTTGGAGTCTGGGGTCTCGGTGCTCTCGTCTGGGACAGGTGTGTGTATCGTATGTGTGTGTGTGTTTGTTGTGTCGTTCCTCAATGATGTGTTCTCAATGAGGTGAGTGTGATGTGTGTGATTTTATGATAGTTAACACTTTCTGGACATCAGTGGATGTTGTGCATCAGTGTGGAATTTTTCACTGATTTGAATTCTATGAGAGGTGGAGCTTAAATTTAAATTTAATTTTATCGTACTGCTCAACTTTTTGATAGGGTGTAGCGTACAACAAAAAAATTAACTGGGCCTAATCACCACAGAAAAGTTTAGCATGATATGCCTTTTAAAATGACTTTTAAAATGATATACATTTACAGTTTTATTTTTTGGCAACAGTATTGGTACTTTTACCATGAAGTGACATCTCAACCATTTGGTAGAGGATTATAGTGAGGTCTGTAAAGTATATTGGTTATTGTTATTCCTTGTTTTTGTTATTGCCCAAAAGGATTGTTTATATTCAAACATTTGTGATGTATTTAGTGATTATTCTGACTGATTTCATATTTTTGTTATTATTCTTAATATACAATACGTTATCACAATCTGGTTTTACATTTAGCTCCTAATCGATCTAATGCCCAAAAACATTTGTGCTGTTGCATTACCACATGAAACGTTAGCATATATGTAACTTTTTATGATTTTATTTATTTTTATCTTTTATTGGTATGATAAATATATTGATACATTTACCATGAAGCGACATCTCAACCATTCGGACGATGAATAAATGTTGATTGTTTTTATTGCTTGTTATTGTTATTATCCAAAAAGATTGTTTATATTGAAATAGTTGTGGTGTATTTAGTGCTTATTCTGAGCGTGGTTGTATTTTAGTTAATATTCTTAATATACTATAAATGATAACAGTCAGGTTTTACAGTTAGCTCTTAAACACATATGAACAAACAGCGACATCTTCTTTTACTGACTCAAAGCTCAACACCATACCAATGAGAAATAAAACATAGACGTGGTGGAGATGCTGAGACTACTGCACTCCTATCGAGCATTGTGGGTAATTTGGAAAAACATTAGTCAGTCAAGTGGAAACAGAATAAACAAAAACAACAACAAAATAGATCTGTTTCTTGTAAACCTGATCGTAAAAGAACGTTGGCTAGCTAGCGAACCTGGTGTTTGATTAATATTTTCAAAATGACACAAAATCATGTTTAACTTAGTTTAATATGAAAGTTAGCTATCTATGTATTGAGAATCAGATAGCTAGTGACTGCTATAGCTAAACAATCTTATGTTAGCATGTTGCTTCAATTTCGCTGCGTGATTATAAGACTAGCATTTGAGGTCAAAATGAAAGTTAGTGGACATCTATTATCAATAACAAGGAATAACAATAACCAATATACTTTACAGACCTCACTATAAGCCTCTACCAAATGGTTGAGATGTCACTTCATGGTAAAAGTACCAATATTGTTATAATGAAGAACCATCATTTGTATCAGATTTAATCTAAGCTCCATGAGGAACACTGAAGGGTTTGAGTCCTGAAGGTTCCCTCTATGAAAGGAGTAAGTGGAGAACCCCAAAAAATATGCACAGAACCATTTTAGAAGGCCGGCACCATGACCTAATAAACACACAATACTCATGTTTGGTGAGTATTAAAACTAGCAAACATCAGATGGGGACCAATAAGCTAAATAATGTTAGCAAGCTGCTTGATAAAGATTTAAAATTTGATCCTAAACGCTGAAATTTACAGCTCAGTAGTTAGCGGACAGCTACGTCAGGTTTGTCATCAGATGTAATCTAAGCTCCGCCCACAATAACCCAATATAGCTGGGTGAAATGAGGACTCTGCGGCGCATTCCTCCTGCGCTTGAGAGTCAGTGAGTGTGTCGTGCTCTGTTGATGTTACACACTCATCCGGCTTTTCACATCTGACCCCTGAATGAGCCGTGAGAGAGAAAAAAGAATGTAAATATATGAGGAGATAGGGGGACGATTCCTAGACAGGGTGTCTGCTGTCTCCTTGGTGTTTGTTTGTGTGTGTGTGTGTGTGTGTGTGCGCTATTAGCCTAGCAATATCACTTGCAATATCAAAAAATCATGATTCTTTGCTCAGTTTTCAGCTGCACTGAAAGCACAAGAATGAAATGCACGAGTATAGTAGAAAGGGGCGTGGCCTAAAGGGGTGTGAAGGCGGAGTCACTGTGTATAAGTGATTCTGAATATCATGATATTTCTGGTTATTTAAGGAAGTGGTCTATTGAATGTTAGTTATTTTGTTAGTGGCTTTGTTCATTTCCCCCAGATGGTATTAAATTTCTCAGGCATCCCTTCCTTTGTTCCCCGCTCCCTTCTGTTTCCTTATATGGTAATACTTCCTGTGGTTCATTTCTGTTACAGCGGTACCTCTGTATACAAATTAAATCCGTTCGATTAAACTCTTAGGCGAGTTCTTAAGGTGAAATTTTATATTGCGAAACCCAGAGGAAATAATGTAAATACAGATAATCCGTTCCAGCCGCCCAAAAATATTACCAATTTCCAACACTTCAATCATATTTTTGCATATAACAACAATCAAAACATTTAGAAAAGACATGTGAATGTAGTAAAATATAAAATAAATAGACATTAAACCTGACTTAACCTTAATTTATGATTCCTCTCGGCACCG
>JAQMYG010000033.1:35019933-35035075 GCA_030014215.1 Clariallabes teugelsi
GCAAACTCCATGCACACAGAGACGGAAATCAAGCCTGGCCGGGAATCGAACCCAGACCCTGGAGGTGCAAGGCGACATTGCTAACCACTACACCTTTTTAAATTCAATATTAATAAAATATTTGTAATATATGCATTATTAATTAATAGTAATTAAATCCCTCCCATGAACTGCAATATGTCATTAGAAATAATATTTACGTTTATACATATACACACAAATTATATAATCTAACTATTAAATAATAATTAAACATATTAATAATTAATACATAAATAAACATACAAAGAATAAATTGTATTTAAAAACTCCTCTTTCAATTGATTTCTACATGTTTTACTAAATATATTATTGTATTGGAAATTGTGCAGTTTTTTAAATTCAATATTAATTAAATATATACATTATGAATTGATAGTAATTAAATTCCTCTCATCAAGTGCAATATATCATAAGATAAATAATAATAATAATAATAATAATAATATATACACATGATATAATCTACTATTAAATAATAATTAAACATATTAATAATTAATACATAAACATACAAAGAATAAGTTACATCTAAAAATGGTCTTTCACTTGATTTTTTTTTACAATTATCTTAAAAATTTACTTATCAGTTTATGAAATTACATAAGCTTAAGCTAGGTCTTTTATTTTTCTATTTTGATTTCTATTGAAATGTTGAGAATGGTGCAACTTTTTAATGTTTTCTTGTGGATAGGTAAGTGCTCTCTGTACACTAATCAGACTTTATTTATCACCACTTTTGAGCACTCAAAACCTCACACTGCTGTAGGTTAAATGATACAAGATGATCCCCCAAAATATTCCAAATCAACATCGTGATCAGACCTGAAGTCTGTTGGGTAAAGGTTCTTCTGGAGCATTGCTCCATGTTCCCTTCCTCAGTTTGCTTCTTAACGAGCATGTCTCTTCATTAGTCATTCCCTCTCGAAAAGAAACAAAAGCTTGGTGTTAAGTAGCGCTCACAGAGCCAGGAGTTTTTTTTTTTTATTACTTTGAAGAAAAAAACAGCTATGTTCAGAAAACCCGGAGAAGAAGCGGAACCGTGCTTTGGATGCAAATCAGTGAACGGATGTATAATTGCTTGGCTGTGTTGATGGGTTACTGTGGAGACGACGAGAGCTCTGCGCTTTTAGAGGACCAGGCTTTTCTCACAGACCTCCCGTGCAGCCGTGGCGCCTTCATCCGTCCTCCCTCCTTTTTGTGGAGCAAAGTACAGTGCCGCCTTTCATCCGCACCATTCAGGCCCGAGTGAAAGGAAAAGAAACTGTTGCAATGGATGAAGAGTGTGGACAATTTTCTCCAGACATCTTCGTTTAGGCCTTTAAACACTCGTTTCCTAACCAGTTTTTAAGTTATTAAGGTAAAAGAAGAATACAAAGGTGCATCTGGTCATGTTAGTGAGAAAACACAAAGTTACAGTATTAAGCTAATGAGGCTTAAGATGAGATTTACTGTAGGATTACAATTATTATAATTTAATCTGAACAAAATTATATAAAGTTAAACCTGAATTTAGGATTAGGGGATTAATAGATGACCCTCTTCATTCACAACAGCTAAAACTATACTAATAAGCAAAGTTTAGTAAATAAGCACTGTGCTGAAAGAGAAGCAGATTTAAGTACACACTCTCGTTCTGTTTAGTATGAGCGTGAGTCTGGGTGCTGTATTAGATGTTGGTATGTTTGCACATCTGGTTAGAAATTCTTCTCATTCTTAAGTCATTTGTAATTTTTTGTAATTATCTTTGGTTCAGATGTACAGGAAGTTTTGATCTTGTTCTGCTTTAGAAATGGCTGCACATCAGGAATTCTATTACATTCCACAAAAATGTTGCGGCTTTTTAACCTTTTTCGGTTAAATTACTACACAATACGTACAGCACAAACGCCATACAAGGAGTGTGCACCTGGGGGAGGAGTGTGCACATGTAGGAGGAGTGTGCACATGTAGGAGGAGTGTGCACCTGTAGGAGGAGCGTGCACCTGAAGGAGGAGTGTGCACCTGTAGGAGGAGTGTGCACCTGGGGGATGAGTGTGCACCTGTAGGAGGAGTGTGCACCTGTAGGAGGAGTGTGCACCTGTACCCAAGCAACCCAAATACTCATTATGATTGGAATGAATGATTGCCAGATTTCACGCATACTGTATACACACACACACACACACACATACACACATCAATACATTTCGTTCTTCAGAGATCACAGAGGAAGCTCTTGAACATAAAACCTGGCTGTGAAAGTCTGCATGTCCGCATAAGCAGATATAAAGCCATACAGTCTGCTTAATGTCTCGAAGTTTTTTTTTTTTTTTCTGCTAATAAAGAACACTCGATAGGGTTCTCTCTTTTTTTTCCTGAGTGGGAGCATTTCATGTGCTGGAGTGGGTTTCTCACGCTCTCGGGTTTGACTCGGTCCCACTTCTCATGAGAGGAGCGAGAGGCTGCCAAAATTCTCCACCGTTAGCTGAAAGAACACAGTGCAAACTTCAACACATTGCACTTGAGCACAATGGGAACATTATTGCATTAAATTCTGTAGGTTATTTTATCCAAAGTGGGACACTCCATGCTTATAGATCCTGACCAAAGATCCAACACTAGGTGTAGTTCAGACTCCTGTACTTAAAGAGGCGACCCAGGTGGTACTTGAACACACAAACCCCACCACCGCTGGCTAATGCCTTATCCATTAGGCCACTAGGCGAGTAACATATGTAGTGTGGGTAGGATTTGGCCCATTGTGAGGCACCAGAAGCTTTTCACTGCAGCATGGTAAAGAGTCTACTGGAACTGCATTGTAGGAATGCAGGGACGGAGGGATGGAGGGATGATATTCTCTCAAGTAATGTTTTGGTGGTAAAGAGGATGTTGTCTAACACATTTCATGTTCATCACACCATTCAGTAATCCCTCATGCCTTGTAAACAGGGGAGAGGCCATGCCGGAGGAGACTACACCCATCAGGTTCGAAATGTACCCATCAGACATGATCCTTAAGAAGAACTCTGAAATGGAAATCTGAGAGATTTCCTTTGTTTGTTGCTTTCCTCTTATTTGTCCAAATCCCTGTGGTGAAAAGAAACAGTTCCTGTTATTGTCATGGTCCATCAGGAACTGTTGATTGTGTGAAAAACCAGACACACCACCACATGTTCACTCACTTTGTAGCATTTGTTGAATAGAGTAAGCTGGTGGGAATGATGATGATGATGATGAGATTTGTTTTTCCAACAGGTGCTGTCTGATCTTCTGTAGTGAAGATAACGAGAGTACTATGACATGATATTATATGAGGTCAGGGGCAGGGTCATGGTCAGGGGTAGCTCAGTGGTTAAGGCATTGGATCATGGTTCAGAAGGTCCCAAGTTCAAAACCCCACAACCGCAAAGTTACTACTCTTGAGCCAGGCTCTTAACCCACAACTGCTCAGATGAATAATGAGATTATGCAAGTGTAAAAAATTTAAGTCTTTCTGGATATGGGTGTCTGCCAAGTGCCGTAAATGTACGTATCAGATTAAAGCTGTCTTTCAATGGATTCATTGTACACACAGAGGTGTCATAATTTAATTATTACTGAAGTATCACTGGGAATTGTATACTGTCCTGTCTGTAATTTTAACATGGGCTGTATGTGAAAGATTACACCATGTTTTTCACTGCAAACAACAAGCAGTAGAAATAACCGCAAGTCATATATTCTTCATACTTCCTGAATTGCCCTAAACTGAATCGTTGGTATATTCTGTAGGAAAAAGAGACACTCTAGGAAGTACAACCTCTGAGACACAACTAAAGAGTGACACTTCTTGGGGTTTAAGTTATGGAGTACAATTAGTGATGGGAGCCTACCTCAACGGCGCCATCTTGGGTACTTGGGTAAACTTGGGTTTACAGCCATGTTATATATTAATGCGAGCTATTAATGATTATAATATTATAAACACTTTTCAAACATAGCAGTCAGTTTGTATTAAAATGAGGTGTCTATACTGTAGACCATTTTTGTCTGATGAGGCTGTGTACATCATGAAGACACGCCCATCTCTGGAAAAGAAATTGTTTATTCTACGTGAAACAAGCTTAATTACTCCTTCCCCTAACCCTAACCCTAACCCAGACAACGTATACTGTACATTGATCAGCATGATATTAAGATGCAAAACATTAAGTCCTATATTGTGTAGGTTCCCTTCCTTTGGGTACTGTGGGTTGTGGGGTGGGACCTCCATGGATCAGACTTGTTTGTCCATGATCGGTGCTTAATTGGATTGGGATCTGGGGAATTTGGAGGTCAGGTTGGCAGCCTTGGGCTCTTTGCCTACTGGGCCCTGTATACGGTGGGCAGTGGTGCACTAGTTTTTCTGTCTGGTGCCTTTCGGTCATGGCTGTTCTGTAGGATCGGACCAGACAGGCTGGCCTTTGGACCCCAAGGAAATGAATGTTGGGTATCCTGTCACCAGTTAATGCCATATATTTGACAATGTTAATGTGTTAATGTTATGTGGTGCTAATATTACTGCATGTCTCATCTGTGTAAGTACTTAATAAGAGGAAAATGCAAGTGCATGAAGCAAGAACATCCTTCTCATATTCTTTTGGGAATCTGTGCATGCCTTCGCCTATCCAACAACTCCCACAAACAAGAATGTGAAAAATCAGGAGGCAAGAATGAAGCCTTGGATTAGGGTTAAGGGTTCATTTTGATATGAGGACATCATTTTGGTTCATCAGATTTCTTCTCATGGAATTAATCATAACCATTGAATCCACACAGATATCTAGGTGACCCCTCCCTCCTGACACTTGCGCTTGCTCACTCCCTTTACAGCTTTTTGTTACTTCAGTATTCAAGAGATTAGTGACAGCTACTGTAACAGATCCATCCACAGGCAGTCAGGCTCAGGGGCCCCAGTGTATTCCACTGTATTATTGTATTATTGTATTAAGGGACATCAGGTAGCATTGCAGCCTCACAGGTCCCAGTTTTCTAACTTGATCCTGTGTGTGTGGTGTTTCACATGAACCCCATGTTCCAGTCTCGAGCTTGTTGTACTAAACCTGTTTTAATGTCAGCTGCTTTAACAGCTCTGTGTTTAGATTGGACTGTGGCCTATTAAAAGTCACTTTGAGTTAAACCATCTCCAAGATAAATGTAAATAGTGTTTAACCTATGTCAAGTCTCTGTTGTATTAAAAACAAACCCAAACTCTGGACCAAATCTGTGCTTCATACTGTGCATAAACAGTCTTATCTTCAGTAGTTATTGTAATATCACAAAGCATAACTAAATTCATAGATCAAACTTCTTTTGGATTTTTACTTATTTATTTTTTTTACTTAATGTCTGGCATAAGTTGTCCTTTCCGATGAGAACGTGCATAACCAGACATTTTCATTGTCCTGTTCATTCTTATAAAAAAATATCCTAAACACTAGGAATTTAAGGAATTTCTGATCTTATCAAACATTTCTCGCTTCACGCTAAGCAAAGCGGTGAGAAGTGCTTGTTGGTTTTAGATCTCTATAGAACCTCTGCTATTTGCAAATTGTTAAACTTTACATTAACATTTGATTGGAAAGTCAACTTCTGAAAGTTGTTAAAGCCTGATTCTGTAACCATAACTACATTTTAGAAACCATGTGAGATGATCATGCTGATGCACAATGAAATATTGCATAGTGTATATATTACATTTATCTATGTCATATTTACTCTGCATGTTTTAATCCTTTTTTGGAGATTTTTTTTTCACCCCAGCATCCACATCTAAAGGATGTGGTGCAATATACACAAGTTCTTAACCAGTGCTTGTTTCTACTGTCCCTTACTGAGCATGGTCAAGTAGTGCTTTTTTTGCTGTTGCCTTATAATCAGGGTCTATAGCAATGCCTGGTTCTGCAATTACCATCTGCTCAGAGCCAAAATCAGTTCCTGGTACTCCTGTTCAAGACTGATCAGAGTCAAAAGCAGTGTCTTGTTATGCTGTTCCCACCTGATCAGAGTCAAAACCATTTCCTCATTGTGTTGTCTCAATCTGATTGGAGTCAAAACCCTTTCCTGGTTCTGCTGTTCCCATCTAATCAGGGTCAAAACTGGTTACTGGTTCTGCTGTTTACATCAGATCAGAGTAAAGTCCAATTCCCAGTTCTTCTGTTCACATCGAATCAGATCCAAAACCAATTCCTGGTTCTACTTTTCCCTTCTGAACAGCGTCAAAGACGCATCAAAGTTTCTGGTTCTAGTATTCCTATCTGATCATGGTCAGTACCAGTTTGTGGTTCTGCTGTTTCCATCTGCTTTGTGTCAAAACCAGTTCCTGGTTCTGCTTTTCCATCTGATCGGCATCAAAGACAGATTTTGGTTCTGCTGTTTACCTCTGATCAGGGTCAAAACCAGTTCCCGGTTATGTTGTTCCCATCTGCTTTGTGTCAAAACCAGTTCCTGGGTCTGCTGGTCCCATTTGATCGGAGTCAAAAGCAGTTCCTGGTTCTGCTGGTATCATGAGATTAGAGTCAAAACCAGCTTCTGGTTCTGTTGTTCCTACTGTATGAGCTGAGTCAAAGCCAGTTCCTGTTTGTGCTGTTCCCATCTAATCAGAGTCAAATCTGATCCCCGGGTTCTGCTGTTCCCATCTGATCAAAGTCAAATCCAGTTCCTGGTTCTGCTGTTCAGATCAGGGCCTGGTAAAGTTGTCCCCTCTTCAACCAAGTCAAAAGCAGTGCCTGTCACTGCTGTCCTATAGTGAACAGGGTTTATGGCCAAGCCTGGTTCTACTGTTTTCTGTACTTATGTCTATTGGTGGCAGTGGTGTCCAGATGTGCAGAGAAAAATAAACTACATTGCATTAGATCCTCTAGGAACAGGGTTAGAAACCACTGGTCTGTAGCAGTGTAGAGGTGTTTAATTCCAGTCCTGTAGGGTTCAGTTTTGTGATTCTTCTGTTCAAGCACAGCTGATTCAACTAGGCTGGTAATTCTTAGGTGCAGAGGGTGTATTTTAGTGTTGGTAAATTAGACACCATTCTGGGCCTTTGCATTTCAGGACTGGAGTTGAAGAGTGCTGATCTAGACTTTATGGGCCAGAACACCATCAATGCAAAGTAACTTACTCGGTCTTACAGCTATAATTATGTATATATCACAGTCACTAAATAAATAAAAAATGTAAACAAAATAAGAAAAGAATTGTTAAAGCTTTTGTTGAATGTTTACTGCAAATATATTATACAGGAGCCTTTTCATGAGACTGGGTTAGTGATAGAAGGCGAGAAAGAATGAGAGCAGCCAAGCTGGTTCACTGCCAGCGTTCTGTACAGGCCTTTGGTAATAACTCAGCGGGTTTTGTCTCCTCTTTGGGAAACGAGATCTTGATTGTTCATTTGCAATGGCTGAGTAATTTCCCCGAATATACAACAAGAAGAACGACATGCCATTATACAATACACAATGCTCATGCTACCAGTGTGGATTAGGACGCTGGAGGGCTTTTATATTGGGGCAACAGCCTGGTTCTTCATCCTGCAGCAACATGTCAGTCATTTTGTATGTGCAGGTGACTAAAAAAAGGCTCTTGGAGGTAAACAAGACAAGACCTGTGGGGCAGTTTTATTCTTTCCTATGGCTACCATATTCCAATCAGCATTCCTGCTTTCTTCGCAGTCAGCCTCCTAGTTTTGCGGCGTCTTCTTTCCCACAGGAAACAAAATCTCAGTGCCTCCACAATAAAGAAAGGCTGTGTAAAGAACCTGTAAAGAAGTCGGTCACAAAGCAGCGGTTGGCATTGATTCCTCTCTTCCTTTGTACTGATAATCACCAGAAGGCAAGACAAACCCGCAATCCGGCACATCCCTCCGAAATGCACACAAAAGAGCGGCGCTTGTTTATAATCACACTCGTGAATGAGGATAACCTCTACTCTGTGCACTCTCACGAAAGACACCCGGAGCATGAAACTGAGTGTTGTAGTTCTCCTCCCTCAGGGGGAAATGACTTCATCTAGCATCACTTTTCAATGCCTATGGGGTGCGTGACTAAAAACATCAGCTATGAGTGACTGTCAAGTTCTGGATTCTGATTGGTCAGAAGGAGTTGATTCGTTTTCTACAGTATAAAAGCAGCTTGGAAAGTCGTGCAGGTTTATATTAATGCACTCGTTCTGATACGTTATCATTTCTATAGTAACAACTGATTCATGTGAACTTTGACATGGAAGTTTTCTTGAAGTTGTTTATTTAGCGTTTATAGAAGGAGTCTTAAGTGTCAGCCCTACTGTATGTAAAAGTCAAAGGTCAAGCTGCAGACTTTCAGAGGCTTCATTTTTCAGTTTCTTGCTAACATGATGCTGCTTTTTTTGTCTTGTTCATTTTAAGCAAGTCTTGGAGCATTTTCAGAAGCAAGGGGAACACTTTTGGGATTTTGTTGGAAAATAATCAACTTTGGATGATAAATGTAACTTTTGTAACATTTCACTCAGGTTAGTGTCCCATAAGAGCTTAAAGAGCACAGGTTCAGCACCATTTTAACCTAGTTTGAAAGCTTGGAAAGAGCTCATAGCTGTAAGGTAGGAAAGTAGCTAGAAAAGGCAAGCAGAATTGAAGGTCCAGGGCATAGAGAAAGTCAACAAGCACGAGTACGGTAATCCAGTGGGTTGCTGAAACAATAATAACAAATAAGCAGCTGGACAGTGCAATTATGAAAATAAAGAGAAGGTATTGCAAGTTTTTTTTTTCCACATATACCAAAAGAGAAATCAGAAAGAACACATGCAAAAAGGCATAAATGTGAACAAAAGGACAGCGTTTCTACAGTGAATTGTAAATCAATCAATTGGGAAGAAGTACATTATTTCTGCCCCATGTCCTTCCTGTGGTCTGCAGCTGTGCTCCCAAAACATCTCTAAAAGATTAGCAGAACGTTGAACATTCGGTCCAGGAATAAAGATGACCTCAACCATATGATGTTCAGAACATATCTACGAGCTCCTAACAGGATCTTTATCAGACATCTGATCTTTATGTGTTAGGAGCATTCACCAGAGTTCACTGAACCCCATCATGTGTTAAAATAACCAGAACGATGACTAAACAGGCGGCTGTTTTTACCCGAGCGGAAACACCTTGTTCTGTTTTCAGCTGACGCGGCCGTCCTGTGAGAGCTGACGTGCCGTTCATGCTTGTCCGCACCTCTGATCATGTGTGCTGTCAGTGCCAGGCTGGGATCCTGTTCTGCTTTGGGATAACGCGGCTCTAAACCAGGAAACCTGTGGAGAAGCCAAAGAATCAAAAGTGTCGATGATGTCGATGTTGTTTTCAAATACGAGTAAAGAAATGAAAAGCCAGATCTATTGTCATGGAACCTGTAGCATTCCTATACAAAACAGCTGGTGAAAGTCTCGGCATATTTTACAGGAGAAAGGAAAAAAAAATATATAACACTATACTTTTATGTAAATGTTATATAATGTGCTTGTGTGGAGAAGGAAAACTGTAGCTCAGTGAAGGACAGAAAAACACAATGTCTCCTACATTAGACTGTATGTAATTATCAGTTATCACTATAATCAGTGTGTAATGCCTGCATTTTTAATTTAGCACTTAGTGCTATGGATATAACAGGTCTCTCTCACTGAGAAGCATAACATTTTTAGGTCAAGGTCAAAAGTATTAAGGCAAAATATAGCATATATTATAGTTCTCCCTGTGCACAAAATTGGTAATGCCACTAATGAGCTCGAGTCGATCTATCTAAAGAGTTATGCTGATTAGTTGAACTAGTTAAACTAATGACAACTGTCTATGTGATAATGGTATTGAGCTTCTGGAGCCACAGCCTGGATCACCTCCAGACCTAAACCCAATAATGGTAAAGAAGGCGGAAGTAGTCAAGAAAATGCCTTCTGGAAGCTAACAAGCAGGCATGGATTGAGCGAGTGACACCAGAGTACTGCAGATGTCGTTTTGACTCTGTGCCCAGCTAGATCCAGCAAGATTTGAAAACTAAAGGATTCAGTACTATGCATGGAGTTTTGCATTTTCTCCCATTGATTGGTGGGATCCCTCAGGGTAATGACATGCAGATTAGGCTAATTGGTGTTAACAAATTGCGTGTTTGCTCTGTAATGGATCCAGGGTGTACCCCAACCTTGTGCACTCAGTCTCCTGGGATAGGCTCCAGGCCCCCTGCGACTCTGTATACAGGATAAAGTGGTATAGACAAAAAATGAATAAATGTTGGCCTTTCAGCTTCTCCCCGGAAAGTAGTTGCCACAGTGGACCATTCGGTCTGCACATACAAGCTTGGCACAAGTTTTACGCCAGATGCCATTCCTGACGAAACACCTACCCCTGAGCCACCAGTGCCCCAGACAATAGATTAAATAAATGAACTGTAAAAAAGAAATAAATTGTAGAGTATCTGTTATCTCCAAGTAATACTACAGTAAGCTTTTTCTAAAAGGTTAGATGATGGATATACAATCTTACAGGAAATGACTTTAGACTTTAGTTTCCTACTAAACAAACACACTTAAAGGAAATTTGTAATTGGGTAATAGAAGTCTTTGAGCTGACAATTGAGCAGCATGCTGTTTGTCCAGCAGAGGGTGATATTTCTCCTCATGCTCACTGGCCTTCTACATTCACCATTTCTCCATATGTCGAATAAAATCTCGAGTGAATTCTGAGTACAATTGTTGCGTGATTGTAGAATGAGCTATAAATCATTAATAGCCCATAATGAATAGATGAATAGAGCAGGACATACAATCGCTGAGGGAAAAGGTGTACAGATGTTCCCTGATGTTTTGCCATGCAATTTTGTGATGGTGCGACAGCAATACGCATTCAGAAGACATTCCAGGTTAGCGATACACCAGTCGATACTCTCTCATGATGCCGTAACCGCTCCATATGTTTAGGAGCTTCTTTACTGTGAAAATAAAAATCTAAAAAGTTTGTGTCATAATTTAAGGGTGAGTCAAAAACACGGATTCCTTACCACGAGCCTGAGAATAAACGGCAGAGTATGGAACAGAAACATCCTCAATCGCTGCTATCAAAGGGTGTCAAACTCAGATGACAATGTTTCTTCTTGGGCAAACTTCTGCCCAAACTTTCGACTTGGTTTTTGAGGTGTTGAAGCATCCTCCCTATAGTCCTGATGGAAAGTAACCTTAAAAGGATGAAAATTTACTTCTGATGAAGAAGTGAAGACAACGGTGCATTCCTGGCTTATTGACAGATGGACAACGCATATTGAAAAGCAAGGAGATTATGTTGTAAAATGATGTATTTGTCTTTCCTAAAAGTTAATTAAAATCAATTTTACAGCTTAAGTGTAGATATTTTTGACTCACCCTTGTAATAGCATGTTATACTACAGCGTTTGTATGGTACATGCTACGTGCTTGGAAATGTTCGAGCTGATCCCTGAGGGTTGAGGCAGGACATAAGCGCAGATGTGTCTTTATTAAACTGAATAAGAATGGCAAACAAAAACAAGGAGCTTAAGTAATGAGTGTGACGAGCATGAAATTAACAACACCTGAAACAGGAAAGTAAGAATCAAAGCAGAACATTGATGAGCGTCAAAATAAGAGTCCACAAACAGACGCCTAGAGGCCTGGGAGGACCACGACAGGAAATTCAAACCTGATTGAAATCTATAAACATATATATGCATTTGAGCATGGGAATTAAAAGAAAGGTAAATCAGGCAGGAATTTTTACATCAGCTAGATAACAACTCTATTTCACTTATTTGCATTTGTATAAAAAATCTGAATAAATAATGAGACAGTATCTCAACACTGCTAGTGCCTTCTTACTGATTCCCAGGGTACAAGGCTTATTTATTTCCAGGGCATTTTAAAAACTGAATATTGTCCCATGTACAGCCCAGGGTTATATGTCATGAGCCATGTGGCAAGAAGTTTCAGAAGTTACCGAATTCACTCTTCCAATCTGTGAATCTAACATCCCTGATCCATGATCGACTGCGACTGATGTTAGATTTTTATAAATCTGCAGAACACTCCAGCTCATCAGAGATGCATAAAAACACAAATCAGGTACTGATGATGTCATATCAAATGCTTAAACATTGTTCACAACAAGTTTAACCAGTCTGTACGATAAGGATTGAATAAGAGTTGTTTTTTGACCGACGGTGTTGTCACTAACCCGCTCTCCTCCCTTTTGGCTGGCTGCCCTCTGAGCGGTCCACTAAGCCAGTCCGAAATAGCAACAGGTTTGTGTATGTGTGTGTGTCTGAGAGAGAGAGAGAGAGAGAGAGAGAGAGAGAAAGAGCAGCAGGCATTGGTTCTACAAGGCCCTGGGGCCAGCCACAGAGAGCAAGAGAGTGTGTGTATATAGGAGAGAGAGAGAGAGAGAGAGAGAGAGAATCTCTCTCCCACGGCGCTCTCAGAATGCTCAGTGTCATATATTTCCTCCGAGCGTTCTTCACGGTAAGAGCTTCCCAGCTTTCCTCCAGTGTTGGTTCTGTTGCATTCTGCTCTCTTCATGTTTTGTGTTTTGTGGTTCTCAGAAAATGATTGTGACATTAGAGGTCAGAAAGGAATATCAGGATGTTCAGGTTTAAAAGTCTGGATGAAGGACATAAACTATAATGCATGTATGATGATGATAATGATGTCATACGTTTCGTAAATAGCACAATAGGTGGATGCAGATTGTGGTAGAGTACAAGTTTAAACTATCAGCATCCATCCATCTTCAACCACTTATCCAAAGTCGGGTCGCGGAGGTAGCAGTTCCAGCAGGGAACCCCAAAATTCCCTTTCCCCAGCCACCTCAGCTAACTCTGACTGTGGTATCCCGAGGCGTTCCCAGGCCAGTGTGGAGATATAATCTCTGCATCTAATCCTTGGTCTGCCCCATGGTCTCCTTCCAGCAGGACGTGCCAAGAACACATCCCTAGGGAGGCGTCCTGGTGACATCCTTACAAGATGCCCGAACCACCTCGACTGACTCCTTTCCATGCAAAGGAGCAGCGGCTTTTCTCTGAGTTTTCCACGGATGACTGAGCTTCTCATCTTATCTCTAAGCGAAAAGCCGGCTACCCTTCTGAGAAAACACATTTCGGCCGCTTGCATTCACGATCTTGTCCTTTTGGTCATGATCATAGGTGAGGAACGAAGATCAACCGGTAGATTGAGAGCTTTGCCTGTTGGCTTAACTCTCTTTACGTCACAACAGTGCGGTAAATACCGCCCCCGCTGCTCCGATTCTCCGGCCAACCTCACATTCCAATGTTCCATCACTCGTAAACAAGACCCCGAGATACTTAAACTCCTACCTGGAGTAGACTATTTCTCGGTTTCCTGCTGAGAACCATGGCCACAGATTTCGAGGTGCTGATTCTCATCCCTGCCGTTTCACACTCAAGCTGCAAACCAATCCAGCAAGCGCTGCAGGTCACAGACTGATGATGACATCTGCAAAAAGCAGCGATGCAATCCTTAGCCCACCAAACTGGATACCTTCTCCTCTACGGCTGCGCCTTGATATCCTGTCCATGAAAATCACAAACAGGATTGGTGACAGGGCACAGCCCTGGCAGAGGCCAACACCCACTGGAAACAAGTCTGACTTACTGCCAAGAATCCGAACACAGCTCTCACTTTGGTGCGTAAAGGGATTGGATGGCCCTGAGAAGTGACCCCCTCACCCCATACTCCCACAGTACCTCCCACAGAAAATCCCGAGGGACCCGATCATACGCCTTCTCCAAATCTACAAAACACATGTAGACTGGATGGGCATATTCCCAAGCTCCCACTAGGATTCCTGCAAGAGAAAAAGCTGGTCCGCTGTTCCACAACCAGGACGGAATACAGATTGTTCCTCTTCATTCTGTGGTTCAACAATCAGCCAAACCCTCCTTTTCAGCACCTTAGAGGACACTTTCCCAGGGAGGCTGAGTAGTGCGACTGCTGTCCTTCGAGGCCACCGGTCCCTTGCTACTGCTTCTAGAGTGCCCTGGGATAACATATCTCTGAACGACTCCTTTTTCAGTCAGACAGCTTCCCTAACCACAGGTGTCCACCACGCTGTTCGAGGGTTACCCCCCCATGAGGCACCCAGAACCTTAAGACCACAGCTCACAGCTGTAGCTTCAGCAATAGAAGCTTTGAACATTGACCACTCTGATTCAATATAACCAGCTCCTACAGGGATGCTGGAAAAGCTCAGCTGGAGGTGGGAGTTGAAGGCCTCTGGGACACGGGCCTCTTCTAGACATTTCCAATTCACCCGCACTACCCATTTGGGCTCCAGTGGCCTCCCCTGCTACCTGACCCAACTCACCACCAGATGGTGATCAGTTGACAGATCCGCCCCTCTCTTTACCCTAGTGTCCAAGACATGAGGTCAGATGATACAATCATTTCTAGCACAGAAATCCAATAACAAAACACCACTCGGGTTGAGACCAGGGAGGCCGTTCCTCCCAATCACGCCCTACAAGTATCTCCGTCATTGCCCACATGTGCGTTGAAGTCCCCCAGCAAGACTATGGAATCCCCTACTGGAGCCCAATGCAGTACTCTATTCAGAGTCTCCAAGAAGAATACTCTGAACTGCTGTTTGGAGCATAACCACAGACCACAGTGAGAGTTTTACCCCTCATGGTCCTCAGGCGCAGAGAGGCGACCCTCTCATCCACTGGAGTAAACTCCAACATCATGGCACTCAGTCGGGGAATTGTGTGTATCCCCACACCTGCCTGGCGCCTCACACCCTGGGCAACTCCGGAGAAGAACAAAGTCCAACCCCCATCCAGGAGTATGGATCCAGAGCCGAGGCTGTGCATCGAGGTAAGCCCAACCAGATCTAACTGATAACGCTCCACCTCCCGCACAAGCTCTGGCTCCTTCCCCCACAGAGAAGTGACGTTCCACATCCCCAGAGTCAGCTTCTGTGGCAGACCCGGCCACCAGGTGCTTGCTGACAGGCCCTCTGTCCAGGCCTGGCTCCAAACATGGGCCCCGGGCTTCCTCCAGTCAGGGTCAGTGGTGGCTCAGTCGGTTAAGGCTGTGGGTTACTGGGTTACTGATCGGAAGGTCGGGGGTTCGAACCCCA
>JAQMYG010000033.1:35035175-35046307 GCA_030014215.1 Clariallabes teugelsi
TGGGATATGCGAAGAAGAAATTTCGCTGTGCTGTAAAAAAGTACATGTGACAATAATTGAATATTCTTCTTCTTCTTTACTCCCTCCTCTTTTTTCATGGGTTTTTTAAACCATACTTAGTCTGGCCCCTCGCCTGAGACCACTTTGCCTTGGGAGACCCTACCATAAGCACAGGGCTCCAGACAATACTGCTCCCAGGTTCATGAGGACACACAAACCTCTCCACCGTGAGAGGCTATCAGCAATGAAAGTTTATTTTCACTGTATATGCTCAGGTAGTTTAGTGGTAGCACTGTGGCCTCGCACCTTGAAGGTCGGTGGTTCGAATCTCACCTGTGGTCTATGGGGAGTTTACATGTTATCCCTGAGATCCACCTTGTTTGGTGTAAGCTGACTGCTATTTCTGTAGTCTATTATCGAATTTGTGTGTGCTCGTGCTCGTGCTCTGATGGACTGGCACCGAACCAGTTTGTACCCACTTAATGCCCTGAGTTCCCAGCCATAGACTCCAGGCTAAATGTTATAGATAATAGATGAAAGGACAGGCTCAGAATGGAGGTCTATGCAGGTTAGAACCAATACCATCAAGCGAGAAATCCAAACAACAGGCTTAAAAGCTTCTTCAGGACAATCTGGTGCTGCGTTTCTTTAGTTCCCTCATCAGAACTTTGCTTCCTACCTGCAATAAGTTCTGAGCTTGCAAGAAAATCTTCCATTCTAAACCAGGATAAGCGGTATAGACGATGAGTGAGTTTTTTGTTTTCAATTTCATTAGCCTTCTTAGCCTTGGGGATAAGAACACTCGAGGGATTCCACATGGAGCAGCAATGGTTACTGAGCTAATATAGATTAATCACGTCTAAGAGTACAAACACTCCGTCATCATAAGATTATTCTACATTCTGATTGGTCTTACCACGTTGATTAGTTTTCTAGAACTACAGCTCTGACAGTAGCACAGGTGTATATATGATGTGCTCGTTATTGTCATTCGTTATTGTTTCCATAGAAACCTCTTGTTTACAGGGACTTCACAGATCTCTTAGATTGATTACTCACTCACTCACTCATCTTCTATACCACTTTATCCTGTATACATGGTCACACGTCATGGTATACACGCCTGGAGTCTATTCCAGGAGACTTAGGGCACAGGGCACACACATACACACTCATTCACAAACTATATGCAATTTGGTAATGCCAATTAGCCTAATCTGTATGTCTTTGGATTGTGGGAGGAAACCAGTGTACCTGGAGGAAACCACGGTAATCGAACCTGGCCAGGAATTGAACCCTGGACTTGCAAGGCGACTGATCAGTGCCTTTAATGTGTGAGTACTGGAGTATTTTTTTTTTAAATAATAGACCGCAGCTTTATGACCCATACCTGTGTAATGAATGTGCTTACAGTATGAGTCTCTGGGTGCTTGTAACTCTGAGCTTTATGGGTGGTTTGTTAGTTACATCACTGAGGGTGGGACTCGTTTACTTTCAGCTCTCATCTCTGTTTCTCTCTCTGCTCATCTGCTCATCTGATCACCACAGGAGTGTGCGTTGGAGTGTGCACTCCTGCTCAATCCAAGAGTTTCTCAGCTTCTTTATTATTTTAGTGATGGTCACAGATCAGGTTTAACACCAGCCCCGAGTCACCAGGACACCTGAATCAAGTAAGGAAGGAGATTATAAATAATGATACAGACAAATAATTTACATTATAATAACAGAAAGGAAGTATAAGATAAAAGTAAAGATGGTAGATAAAAGGAAGAAAGGTATATTTAAGAAAGAAAGGATGGAAAGAAGGATGAAAGAAAAGTCAGGTACAAGAACAAAAAAGGAAGCAAGGACAATGGAAGATAAAAGAAAAAGAATGAAGAAAGTAAGAAAAAGTAAAATGAAGACAGGCACATCAAAGGAAGGAATGAAGGAAGGTATACAAAAGGGAAAAAAGTATAACGATGAAAGAAAGATAATCTAAGCTAAAAAAGCTAAATTTATTGGAAAATATATATAGTGGGAACTAAAGGAGGAAGGGGGAGGTACACAAAAGGAAGGAAAGAAAGAAGAAAACTGAAGTTAACGGAAGGAAGGAAGAAAGTAAAGAAAAAGCTGTGAGGAAGCAAGGAAGGTATACAGAAAGGAAGGACTTAATGAATATATACGACAAGGATAATGGAAGAGAAATAGAAGTATAGAAGAAGCAAAGGTACACAGATGGAATGAAAGAAAAAAGTTAAAGAAAAAATTAGATAAGGATAAAAGATACATAGAAGGAAGTAAGGAAGGCAGGAGGTATACAAAAGGAAGGAAGGAATGAAGGAAGGAAAGAGGGAGGTATACAAAAGGAAGGAAGAAATGAAGGAAGGAATGCAGGAGGTATACAAAAGGAAGAAAGGAAACAAATAAGGCAAACAGAAGGTGTGAAATAAGAAAGACAGGTAAAGAAAAAAAGAAAGGAAGGATGGAAGATCTATAGAAGAAAGGAAGCCAGGAGTTTTACAGAAGGAAGGAAGGAAAGAAGGAAAATTGCGATAAAAGGAAGTAATGAAGGCAGACATTAAGGAATGAATGAATGAAGGAAGGATGGAAGGAAGAAGCATGATTTAGGTGATATAGGCCTCAGCTTTTTATCAAAGATGGATGACCTGCTTTATGGATAACCTGCTGCTCTCTCTCTCTCTCTCTCTTTTTTTTCTCAGAGCACTGATTTTCTCCGAATAGAATGTGTAAACCCCAAACAATGTGATGTACTAACAGAGAAAATCAAATGAATATTTTAATAACTTTAATTCTAAAAGAAAATAATGGAGAATAAAACCTAACCCTAAAACCAACCAGGAGTAAAAAAAAAAAACAATCTTATTATTCTTGCTGTTGTTGTTGATGTTGATGATGACGATGATGATGATGATGTCATTGTCCTTGTGTATGTTTTAGGGGAAATCCTGCTCTGATTGGTATGTTAGCCGATACGATCTGATCCACTTCCAGTGCCAGACGTCAGACAGGGCGCCTCTCGGAAAGGCCGTTTCTATAGACCCGTGTCATTTACTATAAGTCTAGACTCCAGAACCCGAGCCCAGACGGCTCAGGCCTTAAGCCTTTCTGGCGTGTTTCTGATATGGTGAGAAAATGGAGAAATGTTCCCGCTCTGCGCATCCCTCTCCGCTCTCCAGTACACACCAGATTTTTGGCTAGATAATGATCTCTACTGGGAGCCATAAGCAATTACTTCTACTTTTCCCATATAACTGACAACGGCTGGAAGTTTTCTTGTGTCCGTGAGCTATTTTCCATTTTCTGTGTGTGTGTGTGTGTGCGTGTGTGTGTTTGTGTACTTTGCTGCTGATAACCACTGGGGATGATCCTTATAAGGACACGTTACAGGACATTCCTTCATTTGGGTTTACATGTTCGTGTGTTAGACTCCTGCAGCGTGCCATCTGCTGACCTTCAGTGCTGAATGGAGAGCTGAGATACGGACATTAACTCTACAGCTGTGTTAGAGTGACTTTTAAAAGCTCTTTATAATTACAGGTGTGTGTTTAAATAGGAGTTCCTGCTATTTGTTGAATCTTGCTGCAGCAGCACACTTAATCACATCTCTTATTAATAAATCCATTTACCACGTTTGCTTGTACAGTGATGCTACTTGTCATCATGTTACAGAATTATAACCTGATACAGTATGTTATAGTTTACATAGTAATAGTTCATGTGCGATCAAAATGAACCAGACTTTGGGGTCAAGTGTTCTCAGAAACAATTAGGGGCCCTAATATGAAAACGACCTTGAACAAGTTGTATTGGGTACAGTACAGCATACTTGGGCACAATTCAAATCAGATATGGAAGCCACTCGTACCTGAACACGGAAGTGGATCGTTGTTTCGGTGCGATCTGTGTGCACCAATCTCATCCTTTGAACTACAAAGCCATTGCTGATACAGTAGGAGGGCACAAGAGAACGTTGTTCTTTTTTTTCTTTTTTTTAATAAAATATCAATAATATAAGGCATAGCACGAAGATGAACTTCCTCGTTCTCTTTTTCTATTTGTGTTTAATGGTGATTCACAAATCACGTCGTGCATACTGCCACCTGCTGTATCAAAGAGTGTAAATTAGCAAGTGCCTCCGAGTACAGAGAGCAAACATACAGTAATGTGAACGAAGGGTTAGTGGGAAGGGGGGGGGGTGCAATCGTTCCTGGGTATGGTACGAATTAGCCATTCCTAATGTAAAAAAGGCCTACGGTTCTTCAGGACATGACCATAACTTCATGGATTACATTAAACAGAACAATACGTATTCATTACTCAGCTTTTTAAAATTATTTAGACAAATTCCATGAAGATAATTCATAAATAAATAAATCACAATCTAATACAAATTAAATGATGACACACCTGTACTGAACAAACTAACAAAATGGGAGGAAGGAAGGATAAAAATATGAAGTATGAAAAATTAAGGAACATGTACAGAAGATATTGAGGAAGGTAAAATGGAGAAAGGACAAATGGGTAAAAGGAGTGGAGAAAGAAAAATCAGGATGAAAGGACAGTAAAATGAAAGTAAGAAAGGAAGGCAAGAATGAACAAAGTAAGTTAAAAGTAAGGGAGGGCAATGTAAGGTAAAAAAAAAAGCAAAGGAAAAAAGAAAGGAAGGTGAATATAAAAGAAGAAATACAGGGAGGAAGGAAAATAAAGTGAATGCATGAAGGAAGGGAGGAAGGATGGAAATAGTAAGGAAGAAGAAAGAAGGACAGATGAAATCTTGTATAATCTAGCATAACAGAGTTGAAGAGATAAAGAATCTGGCACGATCTTTCATTCTGTAATTGTATTTACTGAAAAGGCCACAGAGGAACAGTATGAATTTGCTTCAATCAGCTTGGACGTGGTCCAGGACGCTGGCGACTCAAAAGCCGGCTTTGTTCCAGTCCTGACCAAGTCGCTGTCTCTGTGAACGTGACTGTGTGTTGACCTTTCTGCTGAATGTCTTGCTTTTTTCCCATCGCTGTTGAATTTATTGGAGTTATACTGACCTCGTCACCGCTTTACTCAGGCGTTGGTGGCTGCGCCGAGTCCTGCGACTGAGCCATGAGGTCGACCGCAGAGTGGGCAGGAACAGTGGAAGGGTCTTTTGAGATAGAAGGAGTGAGGGATGGCTGTGGGGAAAGGATGACAGATGACAAAAGGCTGGTGAAAATCATAATGAGCAGGAATTTGCTGTGGTTTGGGAATATTAATGGGAATCAGGGCTGAGCTGTCTGAAGATAACCACCTCGAATCTGAGCATGATGAAAGGATCTTTGTTTCACTTTTTATTGCTAACCACCTGCTCAAGTGCACAAATACACATGATTGGCTAGGACAGGAGTGCAGGGATTCCAGCCACTCTTATTTTGGATACAACTTTGGATACAACTAATTAACTGTCCATGGTGACACTTTTCCAAAAGGGGTTATAATCTACAAGACTACATGTTGAAAATTCATTGAGTCTCAATGTTATCAGTGATAACATTTAACCACAAAATATTAAGCCCAGTATTATGTAGGTTCCCCTTGTGCCACTGGTGTGGATCTGGCCCCTTGGGGTGTGCCTCCACAAGACCTCTGGTGTGTACTGTGGTTTCTGACACCAGGACATTAGCACTGGATCCTTTGGGTGCCGTGGGTTGCGGGGTAGGGCCTCTATGGATCTGATTTTTGTCCAGTGCATCCGATGGGTTGGGATCTAGGGGGATTTGAGGCATGAACAACAACCTTGAACTGTTTGCCTGCTGGCCCACCATAAGCTGAGATGCACTTGGTGTTCTGAAACCTTTCTATCACAGTCAGCATTGACTTTTTTCAGCAAATTGTGCTGCAAAAGCTTTTCTGTCGGATCGGACTGGACAGGCTGGACTTTGGTCTCCACAGACATATACTGTATATGAGCCTTGTGTGCCCATCATCCTGTCACCAGTTTACTGGTATATAAGGAGAGTTGTATGAAAGAAAATCTGGTTCTATGAAAGGAGAGACGGTTAGCACTCCCCTTGACAAGGATGGAAGAGGTCCTAGTGGCCAGCAACCCATATAGGTTAAGGCACTGCCACCTACTCCATGGCATCTCTAACCAAGTTTTTTTTTAGGGCAGTGGTAGTTCAGATGGTTTAGGCACTGTGGTTACTGATTGGAAGGTCGGCCGTTCAAACCCCAACTCTATAAGTTTGCCATTGTTTGGTCCTTGAGCAAGGCCCTTAACTCTATCTGCTCTAGGAGTGCCATATCATGGCCGACCCTGGACTCTGATCCTGGCTACGCGGGGATATTTGAAGAAAGAATTTTAATGTGCAGTAATGTATATGTTACAGATAAAGGCTTAAAAAATTGTTAGAACTGCTAATCAGTGTTATCCACTTCACCTGGCAGTGGTTTTGATGTTGTGGCTGATTAGAATAAATATTTAATGACTGATAGTTTGGTACTGTAGGTGTTTCAAACCCTCTGATATTAACCGATTCCCTGGAATACCCGCCTCATTCCACAATCTCATATTAGCAATGTTTTGTCTAATCTCAATTTTCCCACTTGAAAGTTAATTTGATGTTATCTTCATGAAATGTAATCATTTTAATGACCCTAATGTACAAAACAGTTAAACAAATAAAAGCGCATTAGCAAAAGCTAAAATACAATAAAGTCAACTGAATACAAAAACATTAGGTCCTTATTGAACATCATGGACATTCTCATTTCTGATTGGTTACAGCGCCCCTTTGGTCATGTAGATACCAGTTAACTGTATTCATATGTGATTCCAGTGAAAACATTCATCTGAAAAGAAAAAAATAAATTAAAAGAAATTAAACAGGTCTAAATTTTAGGGATTTCCCTGCAGTCTTATCCATAACAATAGACGTTGAATGATGTCGAAGCTCATGATATACCACTGGGTGTTGATCAAACTGCCCCACTCCATGACTGCATGACTCAAAGGACTGGAGGGTTGTCAGGCATTGTCAGACGGTTAGCTAAATTGTGTTGGATTGAAGCAGTGGAACAAGTACATCATGGGAAGGTTGGTTTAATAAGGAATGAATGACATTCTACACTGGGGGTGGGGTGGGGGGGGGCGGTGTTGTTGTGGTCTGTGGGTGTTGGTGTGGTATTTATTCATGTGGAATATATTAGCAAGTGTTTTCTGCTTCACAGATCCTATTTGAATGCTGTTAATTTTTTTGTTTTTAATTTTGAACATACAGTTTTTGCTACATTTGCCCATGTTATTGCCAAAGCACGATGATGATGCATCCTCTAGTATACTGTATACTCAATCTTTCCAAAGCAGAATAAATATCAATATCAATAATGCATTTTTAACCCCTTGAGACCACATTCTCCTCATATGAGGACATCAGACATGTGTGCATATTCTTGTGAGATCCTAATATGAAGACTATTGGCTATCACTCTTTTGCCATCCCTCTTCCTGTTTAAAGTAATGGATTAGTTTGGATAGTTATTACAGGTAGGTGCTAATAAACATAAGGAGAGGAAAGAAATTGAAGGTGAGGTCCAAATCAGAGTCTGGATCTAAGGAGGCTCCCCATAAACCCTTTTTTTCCCCCATTGAAGCTGTATGTTGGCCCAACTTCTCCAAACTGAGAACCTCTGGAGTAACAATGAGGCACTTTTTGTAAATGCTACTAAAGCGCTCACTTTTCTCAGGGTTATCACCATGTCTTCTCTCTATGTTGTATGATATTGATTGCTGGAAACTTGGCTTGAACATTCAGCAAGTGGAATGCCCGTTCCTTGAAAATCAATTTTGGCAACTTGCAGAAGAGACGCTTCTGTCTGTGTGAATCATTCACCACTTGCACATTACAGAAACTCAGCTGGGAGTTATTGCCACATCCTCCGTACAGTTCTGACCTTGTTTTTGTGGGGGAAAAATAAATTAGCTAACTCTAGCTAGGAAAGTAATAATAAGGATGCTGGGGTTTACCGAAAAAATCTGGTTTCCAATAGATTACAATACACAACATGGTTTTCCTACAATGCATCGTGGCTCAGTGGCAGGCTTTATTACCTGCCATGCAGAAGGCACTAGTCAATAAGATTCTTTTTCTTCTTGTGACAGGAAAAACCTTGGAGGTCAAACCTGTGGCACGCACTTAATGAGATCAACTAAAACAACAACCGTAGTAATGTAATACTTTAACCTTTCTTCAGTAGAATTATCATAAATGTTTTTATCATAGCAATATGTAAAGATTGTTTAGGGGTAATGTGTGAATCAGACTAGAAAATAAAGCAAAGTGTTCCTTCGCCCTTTCATCCAGAGATCACGTGATTCCCAGGTGATGCTGTAGTTGGGAATGCAGAGGGCAGTTTGCATGTGTTCTCTCTTTCAGGGGAAGGGATGGCAAACCCGCACATCAATCATAGCGTCACTAACCAATCATAGCCGTCTGTGAGCTCGTGCAAGTGGAAGGGGCAGATAGTGAGTGTGTTACACTGTCCCCAATGTTGTGTGAGCAGCAGTTCAAAAAGATGCAGTTGGCTGGCGTTATGTGTCTCAGAGGAAGCATGTGATAGTCGTAGCTGACTCCTAAAGTGCCCTAAAAGAGAGACAGGCGGGAATTGGCTATGACTGAATTAGGGAGACTTGAACAAGCGGTTCAATTGGACAAGTGTGAACACGGTCCACTTCCAAACAAACCAAAGAATCAAACCTGCTCTACTAGCATTATCTGATAACGCTGACTGTACCTGAGAACTTTCACTGCTCCACTCTGTGACATCTGATGTAAAGGAAATAGTGTTTGGACAAGCAGCGAGTGAGGAAAAGACCTCGCTAAGGGCACTGGATGAGTTTCAAAAGCTGTATAAATAAATATGAGGTCATAATGGGGAAAATATTTCAATGTCATGTTCACGCTATTGTAAATATATACAGGTTGAAAAAAAAGGCAGGAAATGTTTTTTTTTTTTTTTTTTTTGCGTGTACATGCACACACCATCTTAAAGTGACCTTTGCATATGAGGTCCACCTTTAAGATATGTCCATTTATCTCATTCCAGAGAGTGTGTAAGAGTTTCAAGCAGTAGACAGTTAAGTTTCAGGTTACACTCCACCTGGATAACACGCAACTTCAACATTTGTGTGTATATAGCTTTAGTATGCCTTTTAGCATTAAAACCTAGACTTGTTTTTCTAGTTTTAATGCACTTCCTGGTTTAGATGTTACTCTTATTACGGATTCCTTAATAGAGCTCCACCTCCCGAGCGCTACATTCAAGTACATTATTTTTTATTCATAACTTTATACTTTTCTTCCAAGCGAGGTGCCGTACAAATATTTAAACAGGATTTTTCCTCGAAGCCTTAACAACGAAAATGCTGCTGTCTCGACGAAGGTGTAAAATAAAATCCCTTCATCATAGCTCAAAGTGATGTCATGCTCTGTCTCTGTCTTAACAAGATTAGCTTTATAGACAGATGGTTTATTCTTTCTCTGTTTGTCTTCAAGAAATAAAATCCAGTACCAGTCATGTGACCCAGTGATTCGGGTTTAGTATTAAATTATAGTCTCAGATATTCAATTATGGAGAGCTTCCATTCCGGCTCAGCTGCCGATTCGCTCTCTTCGCCAAAGTCCACTTCAGACGGAAATACCGAGCCAAAGCGAAACCTTCAAATCTCAGCGTTTCTTTGAAAACTGTGGCTTCATTGTGCTGCTGAGCTGGACGCAGAGGCGTTACAGATCTGCATCGGCTTTTCACTCAGCCAGAGGCCTCCATCTGCTTCTCAATGCCTCTCATTTACAGCCAAAGCGAAGACACTGAATGCTCGACATCCCTCTATCCTTCTCTCCATCATTAGACTGGTGTAATCTCTTCATCTGTGCGTGCAGTACTGCAGGTTCTCATTCACACAAACACACACACACACTTGTCGGTTCTGCACTGATTTCAGATCTATGTGCAGGGATTCAGTGTCGCGACAGGCTCCGAGGACACACACACACACACACACACACACACAAAGAGCAGAGCTCAGGTTACTCTCTGCTTGTTTGGAATGACCTCACACACACAGATACACACTCTGGGATTAGCAAAATGGCATCCATTTAAACAAACGCACACTTACACCAAAAGAAAATTAAATAACACATTCCCTCATATCTACATGTACTACATGTCCTGGTCATATGCTGCACTTACGATATTGTTTTTAATGAAGCACTTTTTTTTTGTTATAATTTGTAGTTTAGAGTAAATTTTATATGCAATTAATAGATATACTTATATCGTCATGTTCTCATGATATTGATTGAGACAGCTGGAAATGACTCCATCATCCATTAGGAACGATCGTTTTACAATAGCTATAGCAAGATTCAAGACGCAATACTCATTATCATGATTAATAATGATTCGGGTGAGTCAAAAATGATCCGCACTTCGGTTATAAGCTTTTGTCGTATCAGCGCTTTCCACTCAAGCCTCATGTCTCTCCATTCACTTCTGAACATGTTACATCAGTTCATTTGTAACTGCGGTGCGAACAAAAATGGATGCCCCAGTTTTGATCTGTATGAAAGAAGAGCAGCGTGATTGTTTTTTTTTTTAATATTCTGAAGGTGTACCTGGTGTCGTTATTTTTTTTCGAAGAATTCATGCACAATAGAGATAAAGTGTTTTGTCATGAAGAAATGTGTATAAATGGATAGAGAAGTTCATGAAAGGTCGCTACCCATCAAGGAGGAACCGGATGCTCGTCCATGTTCAGGACTGATGGCAGCATTACATCCTCCCTCTGGTCCCGATCTCTCTCCATTGGACTTTCACCTGTTTGGTCTCCTGAAAGCAGCCGTACAAGGACGAAGGTTCACTTCTGATGAAGAAGTGAAGACCGCGCCCAATCGTGGTTCGCAGTTTAGCCTAAAACATTTTTAATGAAGTAATACGAAAGCTTGTTGACAAATGAACAGAGTGTACTGAAAAGCAAGAAAATTATGTCAAAAAATTGTCTTTTGTAAAAGTTATCCAGGCGGCACGGTGGTGTAGTGGTTAGCACTGTCGCCTTGCACCTCCAGGGTCTGGGTTCGATTCCCGGCCAGGCT
>JAQMYG010000033.1:35049570-35071769 GCA_030014215.1 Clariallabes teugelsi
CCGAGGTATCGGAAGCTGTCCACTCTCTCCACTGGGCTCCTGTTGATGACGGGGGTCTGGTAGTTCCTCTCCTGCTTAGTGCTAAAGTCCACTATCAACTCCTTTGTCTTACTGACGTTCAGGAGGAGGTTGTTCCTCTGGCACCAGTTCTCCAGATTTCCAACCTCCTCCAGGTAGGCTGTCTCGTCATTGTCAGAGATCAGGCCCACCACAACAGTGTCGTCAGCAAACTTAATGATGGTGGTGGAGTTCGTAAGGGCTACGCAGTCATAGGTGTAGGGGGCTCAGAACACAACCCTGGGGGGCTCCAGTGCTGAGAGTGAGGGAGGCTGAGACATGTTCAGCTCATCTGCCAGAGTCACAGAGTCACCGCGTTCGTCATACCGGATGTTGGTGCTTTATAGTCCGTTATTGTTCTTAGTCACTGCCACAGACTCCTAGAGTCACTCTATTGGAGCTGTGACTCTAGTTTCCTTCCGTAGCGCTGCTTTGCCTCCTTAACGGCCTTCCGGACGTTGTATGATGCAGCCTGGTACGGGTCCATGTCCCCCGACGCAAGTCCTGCGTTGTAGGCAGCGGTGTGAGAACTCAAAGCGTCGCGGATGGTTTTATCCACCCACGGCTTCTGGTTGTGAAACGTTCTGATAGTCGTTTTTTGTATGGTATCATCTGCTAGTTTCCTAATGAATCCCACAACCGCTTCCGTAAACATGCTGATGTCATCAGAGCTGTTTTGGAACATGTCCCTGTCTGCGTCATCAAGTGCGTCCTGTAACGCGGCCACGGATTGGTCCGTCCAGCGCGCGACCTCCCTCTGAACTGGAACTTCCTGTTTGAGCCTTTGCTTGTATTTTGGCATGAGGAAGATGGCGGCATGGTCGGATTTCCCAAACGAAGGGCGAGATTGTGCCTTGTAGCCGTCCTTGACCGTTGTATAACAATGGTCTAGTGTCCTTTCGTGGGACAGGTGATGTGTTGATAAAAGTTTGGCGCTGCGTCCCGGTGTTGTGTCTGATGCTGTGTAAGTGCCATATGCAGCTCGCAAAAGGCAGTGTCCGTGTACGCTTGTGGTGGAATATAAACGGCGCTGATTATGACCGATGTGAACTCCCGAGGAAGGTAAAAAGGACGACACATGATGGACAGTAGTTCCAGGTTGTGTGTGCAGGAGCGTGTAATTGGAACAACGCTCGCGCTGTTGCACCAGCTGTTGTTTACCATTACTATTAAAAAGACAGTCACCCAGTCTAGGGTGTACCCTGCCTAGTACTCTGTGTCCCTTGGGATATGCTCCAGGTTTCCAAGGACCCTGTACAGCATGTATGTAAGTGCTATAGAGAATAAGTCAGAGAGTGAGTGATTTGTTCCTAAATGGCTGCTCATAGACAACTGCTTTAAGTTCTTTATCATTGGCAGGTGTAGCAGGTTCATTCAAAGCATTTTACAAGCAAGGGTTTTGTTCAAGCCCCTTACTCAGCAGTGGAAGCTTACTGGTTCTGGAGTTTGAACCCATGACCTTCTGATCAGTAGGCTTCACCACTGCCTCTCTGGAATCATGAAGTTGTTGTATGCAAGCAGTGATCTGTGTGTTGTTTTGAACCAACCTTCATGTGTGTCAAGGTAGTGGCAAAAGAACCACACTGTAAGAGTGGCATCTCTTCTCTTGATTCTAGCATCACATAGCTGGCTTCCTTCATTCCTCCTTCAAACCACTCAGAGTTGCCAGTGTTTTAGGTGCTGATTCTCTGCTGCTCTGAGGAGCTGGCTCTGTTGTAGATGTTGAGTAATTTCCATCTCTGTCTCCTGGGTCAGGAATATGCATTCTCAGATGAAAACAGTTGCATAGAGTAACTTCTTACTGATGCAGGAGTCACTACATGTTTAAGTTTGAGTCTTCTCTCCACCCCCAGTCTTATCATTACAGCATTTCATGTGTTCTGCATTGAGTCCTTGATTAGGATGTTTGTGGGTATTTATCCTGCGTATTCTTCATCCTGCTACTTCAGAGACTTCAGTGTTTCTTGTGTTTGCAAGTTTTTACTCTGTGCTCTGAATTCCATGCGTCTGATATCATTTCTGATTAAAGCTATGCTGGACATTAAACAATTTAACCTGGAATCTATTGTTAGGTGTTGGACTACTGATCTGAAGGTCTTAGGTTTGAACCACCTAGTTGAGCAAGGCCTTTAATTACTTAAGTGTAAGAACGTGTAAAACGTTAGTTATGCTGGATAAGGGCATCTGCAAAATGACGTTAATGTTAGTGGGATCTGATTGACAATTGTGGACAGTCTGTTTGTAACTCGAGGGACTATGTGTAGCTTACCAGCTTGTCTCAATACGGTACTTCTGAAATCCTCCTTCGTTCTTGTTCAATTTGTTAATCCATACTTTACCACCCTGTTTGCTCCAACCATTGTGTTAAAACATTACTTAAACTGCCTCTACACGTCTACTTCTGCTATCACAGCATCGCTGCACGCTTCAGTGCTTTTGAATGAGATCACCGCTTCCTGGTTCTGCGCCAGCTGTTAGTCTGCTAGTCCACAGATACAGGCGTTAAGATCAATATGATGCAACGTATTTAAAATTATATATATATCTGAGGGTGTAAAGGTGTCACCACTCGTTTGGTGTAACTGTAACTCACCACCCTGTCGGTGATTATTTTACTATAACAGCAGAACATCAAGTGTTTTCTTGTGGACTCTGTGTCTGTCTGTTTTTGTTCTTTTGTAACATAACACATGCTCTTTCAGACTCTTTTCTTGTCTCTGTGTCGACACTTTTGTAATCCTGCCGCTGCTGTTTGTCAGTGTGTAACACAAAGCCTTCACAATCTCAAGGTACTTTTTTTCCTTTTATAACACACAGAGGTACAGAGTGTTCAGACTGCTTCTCATGATGGGATTTTTAGCGCTTATCAGAGCGCGGCGCAGACGGCCGGGTGCAGTTTTCTCTCGGCGAGTGTGACTGGAGGTGACGAGTTTCACACCAGCCTGCTGTAACATGGCCAAGACAAGCTTTCTGATCATGCTTCATTTATTAGTAATTAAAAACAGATTTTTTTTTTTACCTAACCCCACTGGAAAGATGTGTGTTTATGCATCTTGGCTTACACTTGAGCTTCATAATGTGATATAATGTTGTTTAATTCAGATTAATGTGCCACATTCTAGTTAGCATATCACAGTTACTGGTTAATTCGCTAAAATCAGCCTCGTCACTCACAGCACTGCTTACATCAAGCAATACCGTGCTACATCTTACTTTTATCTTGACGCGCCCCTTCACATTTTTTCATATTAAATGAAATAAAATGATGTAGATTAAATGGAAGAAGCAGGAACAACTGTTTTCACTGCGACCACTCAGCATTTAGCATCAGCACCCGATTGTATCTGAGCACTTGGAGGTGAAGGACCTTACCCAACGGTCCAACAGTTGCAGCCTGACAATGTCAGGGCTTCAAACTGAGGACCTCCTGATCAGCAGTCCAACTGCAGTCCAACTTAACCTGCCCCCATTCAGGTACAAGGAACTGGACTGAAAATGAGAGCCAGAAAAGTCCTTCAGGATGCTTAGAGAAATAGAAAGTCTGGTTCATTGCAAGCAAAATATGAAGAAATGAGGGGGATCAAAACTTTTACACAGTACTGTATTTTATATCATGAACATACATATATGTTGCCTTGCACCTCCAGGATCCGGGTTCGATTCCCGCCTCTGTGTGCATCGAGTTTCCGTGTACTCCGGTTTCCTCCCACAGTCTAAAGACATGAAGATTAGGCTACTCTACTTGGTGTTTCCAAATTGCCTGTAGTGTGTGAATGAGCGTGTGAGTGGGATAGGCTCCAGGCCCCTGCAAGTAGTAGGGGTTCCTACTGTATATAACTACAGTACTTAAAAAGAAGAAACAGACGAGGTGAACACATCAGAGTAATGAAGAGCAGAGACTCGGGACACGACTGAAAACTACACGAAAATGAAAGCACACATAACATAATGGAAAAAAGCAACAATGCTTATTATTTAATTTTTTTTCTATTTTCGTAGTGTTGGACACCATCTTGGCACGGGGTACAAACTGCGCCTCCAGGGGTAATTCCCATGAATTGTAAGGACAATTCATGGGAAATAGCACAAAAACAGGAAGTGTTAACGATGAAAAAGAGGCCAATAAATTGCTGGGACAAGCTTCAAAGATGTTGAGTGAATCCAGTGGTGAAGGTGGTGCTTAAACACTGTGGGGGGGTTGAACTGTGTGTGGTTGGTGTTTTATTTTGTAGGAAAGAGAGAGAGAGAGAGAGAGAGAGAGAGAGAGTATGAATGAGCCTACAAGCCTGAAGGTTTTCCCACATCTCCAGCAGGGAGGGACTGGCTCAGATTAAGTCAGGCTTTGAGTGTAGAACACAGAAAGCCCCCCCGGCGTACCAGTCACAACCCTCTCCCTCGTTCTCTCGGGCTGTGGGAGGTGGTGAGGTTTTTCCGTTGAACTGGTTGACGCAGGTAACTCCGACTTCCTCTAAGACTCTGCTCCTCACGGGACTCCTGAGCACCTAAGAGGATGGGAGATGGAAGATAAACAAAGAGATAAAGAAGGGGAGGAAGGTTAGCTGACGTGTGAGGGGTGAATTGCAGTAAGAACGACCCAGAGGCGTGTGTAAGAGACCATGGGAGCAGTGTTGAGCTGGATATCCACACACATCTGCATGCTTATCAAACACAGTGCAGTCATCTCCATGCTTTGGACTGTAAGTAGTGTGACCTTATACAGCTACTTGTGAGTGTGTGTGTGAGTGTGTGAGTGAGTGAGTGACAGTGTGAGTGTGAATGGGATCCAGAACCTGTTGAAGTGTTTGTGTACGTGTTAAATACAGCTTCCTTCCTCTGGGTGTGTGATGGTCTCCAAGCGGCTTTCACTTCACTGTGGATTTGGGTCATGGGTCAGCACCACTCTACTCCTCTCTGCTTACTGACCCATTTTCTGCAAATAAATCTTCACAATCTGAACAAAATATTGTACACATGTTATGAATGATTACTTTATAAAAATGCACTTTTTAAACGCTCACAAAGGAAAGTCCCGTGAGTTGCTGAAAATAGGAAAGTCGTCAGTGTCGTCAGGGTTCACCTCCGCTTTATTGCTTTAAGGGACAGATTCAGTGGGGCTGAGACTTTGCATAACACATAACAGACTTTTATTTGTTCCATCATAAAATAGAAAAGCCATTCATGTTAAAGGTTTATAAATGCAGACCAGGCAGCCAGTGTTTGCTTGGGAAGGGGTGGACTACTGTGTACTACTATTACTACTACATATGCTACTACTAATACTTATACTAATACTACTCCCGGGGCATCTACTACTACTACTAATAATAATAATAACATTACCAATACAGCTACTACCTCTACTACTACTGTTGCTACTACATATGCCACTACTATTAATAATACTAATACTACCAGCACTTCTACTACTAATACTACTAATAATAATACATTTACTAATTTGAATACTAGTAATAACAGTAATACTATCAATAAATCTACTACGTCTACTATTACATGAGCTCCTCCTCCTCCTCCCCCTACTACTACTACTACAAGTACATCTACCAAGGCAGCATGGTGATGTAATGGTTAGCACTGTTGCTTTGCACCACCAGGGTCCAGGTTAAATTCCCAGCCAGGTTCGATTCCCATCTCATGGAGTTTAGATGTTCTTAGAGTTTAGATGTTCTCTATTTATTTTCTGCCTGTTTTCACAGCGTTGAACATTTGTTGACAGAATTGCGATGTTCATTACTTGAGGACAATATTTCTCTCTAAATAAAGCAACTTCATGAATTGAAGTTCATGATTTAAGGAGCGGTCTTAAAGTCACACACTAACACTGTTGCATGAATATGCATTGCAGATCGTGGAATACAATACATTACTGCTTATGAACAAGTGGGAAAGAGGTATCTTTAAATAGTGCGACATCGTTGATTAAGTTCATTAAGACTGGAGACAAGGAGGCAAGAAGACAGGAGTCTGATAGATTGATAGCAAATTTCACTTTTCTAGAATTTGTCATTTTATCTGAAACTAAATATGCCTAAAATCTAATAATCCTCTTTCTATTAGTTTAATTGTACCCTGTTAATAATGATCAACCTGGATGTTTCTAACTGTTGGGTGTCAAATCTAAACTTTTACTTTATGTCATAAATAAAAGCCACCTCTTAGAGACAGGCTAATGAATCCAAAGCTAAAAACTTCTACCCCTTTTCTTTACTATTGTTATTATTTTAAAACCCAACCACCATCATTATCCTGTCTTCTGGGTGCCATTAAGTCTTTCCTTTTCCCAAGCCTAGGATTTACATATTTACTTTAACATGGACAATATAATGAAATAAAAAATACGAAGGAAAAAAAATGGAAGTATGAACGTTAGGAAGAAGAAAGTAAGAAGAATAGATGGAAGAAAAACATAGAAATACATTTATATGTAAGTTTATATGTAAGGGTGTAAATGTTGTACACCTTTGGGATGGTTCAATAATATAAGAATAAAAGAATGTTGACTCAATAATCTTTAAGTGCTGTAATGTCTGCAGAATGATTTTAGTGTCCTGCAATGGACAAGAGTCCTTTCTCCAAGAGTGTACCCCTTCTGCAACAATGAATACTTCTCCTACTACCAGTACTAAGGACCAACAGTGGTAGCATGTTGGTTGTAGGGTTTGAACCTGGGACCTTCCGAACTATAACCCGATGCCTTAACCACTGAGCTGCTGGTCAACTGTTATCACAGACCAGGTTTCAACCTCTAATAAATAGAAAATATCATTAAGAATATTAGGAATGAATTTTGAGAGGAACTGTGTATGAAAAGATAGATTCCTTTGTACCTTGAAGACAGATATTGCCCTAGAGGACAAATGATTGAATGTCTTATAAATGTCCTGTGACCTTTTAAACTTAAACGTTGGTGTTTATTTGACTATGTGTTTGTCTTCCCTGCAGGTTCAGGAAGCTCTTGAGGCCCCGAATGACCCTGGTGGAGCAGAGCAGACCAAGTGTGAGCTTGATTCAGACACATCAGGATGGACAGAGCAGGAATCGGACAGCTTGCAAGAATCGTGCAATGATGAGGACGGCTTTCCGGCTCTCCTGGGAGTGGAAGATCTTTACCCAGGATTGGATTTAGGAAATGGACCCGAGGAGACGGATGTCTGTAAAGTGCAAGGAGAGGTGAAGGGCACATACTCCAGCGAACAGGAAATACAACCCACCAACACACTTAAGGCAGAGAAAGAAGAAGTAAACAGTTATCGTAATAACATAGACCTTGGAGAGGTCACGGAGGTACCACAGGAAAGACTGTCACTCCTGATCAACAGTCTCAGTGCCGAGGAGCTCGATCAAGGAGTAGGAGAACTGAATACGCAACATGTAAACACATTTAATGCAGGTTTACAAACTGCCAAGGAAAAAGATGACAGTGTAGTAGAGGAAGAAGAAAAGGATAACAGCTCATCAAGAGAAGACTGCAGAGAAGCATATGTCAACGACAGCACTTGTTCACAACGTTTAAACAGTTCTGCCGCGCACAAATTAGAGAGCACAACCACGTGCAGTGCAGAGATACATAAAAATATCCACAGTAACATAAACATACACCTTGATAGGCCCACATGTGAACCAGAGAGCCCGGAGGTAGAAATTAGAGATACAGGGACGCAACGCTGCTCTCAGGACTCAGACCTACACCATAAAAAGAGCAACGCACATTGTCCAAAAACTACAGATGCAGAAAGCACTACATGCATCCAACAAAGACGTAACATCAAGTCAGGGTGTGTAAATCTCCACCACAAGTCACCGCTGTCTCAGGATGATGTATGCAATGTAAGAGCAGGTGGACTTGACTTACTGTGCAGGAGTCGACTGGAGCAGAATAATGCTCGTCAATTGTCTTTGCACACACACACATCACATGAGGACAAAGATACAGGTTCCTCAGGTGTCAAAGAAAATGCACTGAACTCTGAAGACGCTCTGATTGTTTGCACAACCTACCAAGACTGTAATATAACGGATACAGCTCCATGCAAACTATGTGTTTGTGCAACACACCTTAACTCATGTAATGGTGACACAAAGCCACACGACACGCCGTGTGTATCAGGTGTCCACTTGCTGCATTTGGAAACCGAATCTGTGAACTCTCCAGGTTCTGCATTTCCTCACCACTTAAACATCAATGCATTGCCTGTGAGTTTATTACACACTGGAGCAGAGAATCTACTACAAAAAGAGAAACATCTTGACCAGGAACAGGGCTTTGAGTCCGAGTTATTGACATGTTCCACTGACTGTCATGATGTCAATGAAATTTCTGAGCTAAACACACCGGTCACTGAAGCAGAGAACATCAATTCCACACCGTCTTGTTCTGAAGCGTTGACACGCGAGGACAGGAGAATCAGATTTAAAGAGAAGGTTTGGGAGGATTCCTCCTTTCCGATTAGCCTCGCACCACTATCTTCGTCCGCGGAAAGATTTGCAGAAGACATCACCCTCCTCCAAAGGCACAACGAGAGCAGGGATATTAACCCAGAGCTCTCCTCCAGTCATTCCTGTGACGGATCACGTTACTCCCTTTCCACAGAGGAGAACTTTTTGGATCGAAGCCAGAAACCGACAAGCTCTGAGGAAGTAGAGGATAGTCTGTCTCCAAAACATGCCCAGAGTATAGAAGATGAGCTTCATCCTCCATTCCATTCAGCCAACTTAAACCAGCCCGAGATTAGGACAGAGATTTGTGTCTTATCAAAACCTGTTGAAACACACGCTCCACTTTTTACTGTTTGTCACCCAACACACACACATGAGCAATGTGTCAATGCCTTGAATAGTCACACACTGTTTATCGATTTAAAGAATAACAGAAGCATCTGTTCTTCACAAGGGAATGCCACTGAGATCCTGTTTCAAGAGACTAGCGCTATTCATGACTCTGAATCGAGTTTTGTTGTAAAAGATAATCCTCAATCTGATCAGACTGAGTTGTGTTGGAACGTCAGTGTACACAATAACGCAGCTTTTGAAAAATCAGCAGATGCCAAGAAAGCTGTAGGAGACAGTAATCGGTGGCTGGAACCTTTTTCCGATGGTCCAGAAAGTGATTCTGAGGATAGTGATCAAACCAATGGCCTTACCTCGAACAAGGAAGTGCTTCAGCCAGGCTTGGAGAAGTTAGATGGTTTAAAGAAACGTTCTGACGTTTTGTCTCCTGTACACTGGAGCAGTGAGGATTCAGCTGTTTCTGGGCTAGGTGAAGACTTGGACAGCATTCACTGTGATTTCTACCCATCACCACCTGAGAACCTTGAGCAACCTACACAGATTGAGAACGCTACATGTTTACGCTCTGAATGTAATATAGTATGTGCAAACGCAAAACTGCAAAATGACCAAAAGTGTCACGTGGACTCACACTTGATACCATTAGTTCCCAATGGACTCGGACCGTTTACACAATGTACAGATATTAATCACACACATATACACACTTCCCTTTGTGGCTGCATACAAGACACTGATTTAGACTCTCAGCCGCGTATTAAAGTCCTTACATCTTTACCAGGTCACCTGGAAACACTGAATCCGGTCAAGCAAGACAACCAGAAAGAACTCTCTAGCTCGACTCCTAACTGCACCAGGAGCGGTGGAGACAAAGACGACAGTTCAGGTACACTTTCTGGAGTAAAGACATTACGCTACACCCAACCCGAGGTCCTGCTCCCCGCCCGGAGCCTGCAGCCTATCCCAGAGACAGACTGCTTCCTGGATAACCTCGTCCTCAATCCTGATGATGCCACCTTTCTAGAAGACAAGAAAACAGAGACTGAGAAGTTTGGAAGTGAAATAATGAAACCTTCAGAGTCAGACCAGGACATTTACAGAGTCGCTTCCTGTGACCTCTGTATGTCTCTCAGCAAAGGTATCACATTTTTCAACACAAATTTTATAATTATTAAAAACATCATAAGTAACCATTTATATTATATTATATTTTATTATATTATATTAATTTATTTTTTTTATATTATATTAATTTATTAATATTTATATCATTTGAGCAATTACCAAATAAAACAAAAAATATCTTAAATAATATCCAATATACTGCAATACAACACATAATTATAATTTATTTGACCAGCGCCATAGTTAAAGTAAGTGCACAGACTGTTCAAGTCTTTTGATTGATTCGGAACACAGTTATGAGAGTAAAAACTTCCTTTTTTTTTCTATATAATCCCCTGCTATATTAATTTACTTATCCCAGCGTTTGACACCATCAAGGTAGAAAGTTTTCTCAGTACACCGGAGCCATGATCAGAAATGCTGGCCTCACAAGAACTCTAATGGCCCAAACATGTGTTACATAGGGGATGGGGCAATAACTCCCAGCTGAGTCCCTGTAATGTGCAGTTTCCACAGACAGATGACAAAATATTTTTGTGACTAAGAGTCTCATCACTGTACTGTGCTTGAAACGCGCTGTAAATATTAATAACGTTTATGTCTTCACCAGAAATTTTATTGCAAGTCTCGGTTTGACTTGAACGCCTATTGTAATTAGATGTTGTATGTGTAAAAATAATATAAGTAATGGGTCAAGGTAAGGAAATAATAAATTTAGATTTATTTAATCGCAAGAATCACTCAGTAAAACTAAAATAACTAAAATCATACATTAATATCCAATACAAAGCAAAACGATTCCAATGTATTTCTCTGATGTGTCATAGTATCTTGTTGTAATGTTCTACCATGTTTGGGAATGCCATGGAACATTCTCAGAAAATGTCTCACATAAAAAGAGTAGCTGATTTGTTAATGCAATAAAAGGTAAAAAATTTAATCTAACTTACATAACCTACCTTAAATAAAAGTAACAAATAGAGAAAATATTATCAGTAATGCATTTCTGGAATTTTTACATTGCTCAAAATATTCTCTGTGAGTATGACTGGATATGACCTCAAGTGGTATGATTAATGTTAACATAATTTTATGTTACACACACACACACAAATACACCTTATATTACACAGATATTGTGTATTACATGAATTATAGTATTTGATATTTGATAAATGCTGATTTCCCACTTACTAGTCTGTTTGCCTAGTCTAATTCATGGATACCTTTGTTCTGTTCTCAATTTGATCTGATTTAATCGCCAAGGGAGTACCAAAGTTTATTTCAAATGGACTAAAGAAATCTGTTCGAAATGTTAAAACACCACGTAATACAATACTTCATAAATATTATCATTGTAAAATACCTGTGACATTAAATGTACTGTATATAAAATATTTTCTACCTGTGTTGTAACTGGGACAATCATAAACAGTGTTTTAGGTATATTTGGCTTTTTCCTGTGCAACATGCTTTATTTTCTAGCTAGTATAACTACCTGAAATTGTAACATGTTCAAAACGTCAGGCAACTCATGTAAGATGTTCATATACAGTAACAGTAAGGCAACTCACAATACCACCACTACTCAAAGCACAAATACAATTTTCAATGACAGTATTGTTTGCTTGAACACCAGGCCAGCCTGAGGACCAGCCATCCTGCACTCCTTCAGACCTGAATGAGGACAAGTCCCCACAGAATGACGAAATAACATCAACTCAGTGTCCATCCAGAGGATCCTTGGAACTGGACACGAGCAGCATTAACAGTGATGACCAAGAGGAGCAGAGAACTCTGGCTGGTCCCAGTGTGAAATCACGTAAAGTTAAGCCATCTAAATTTTCAGTTTTCTCCAAAATGTCCTCATTCAGACTAGGGAAAAGTACGGCAAGAGAAGGGAGGGTGAGTAAGGGTGAAATTTCACCCAGGGACTCTCAGGATAGAGGGGAGGACCTTCTTTTCTATAGGAGTCACCTGACCCAGGATGCAGGACGAGACTCAGAGAGAGAGAGTCAGCCAGACAACTCAGATGATGAAGTCTTCTACAAAAGTGAGACTGGAAATAAACAAGCCGGGCTTCAGGTAGATACAGAAGAGGAAGAGGATGGTCATGTTCAGGGCACAGGGGATGTTGAGAGCTCGGAGATGCCACAACTTAAACAGGACACGGGTGGTGAATGCGCGAGCTGCAGGAGAAGCAAAAGCACAGAAGGCCTAAGCTTCCGTTTGCGTTTTGCCCAGGCTCAGAAGTCTTTGTCAAGCTTATTTGAGTCTCGTTCCATGGATAAGTACAGCGAGTGTCCTGAATCAGAAGATACACGAACCAAGCTTTCATGGAAGAAACAGAAACGGGTAAAAGAGGCAGATCTCCTAAGACGTACGATGTCTGTTCCAGAGACAGATGGAAATAAAGCTACTCAGCGCCACACTGACCCACTGAGCAAGCGTGGCATCTTGCGAGATGGAGGTCTGCAGGACGGCAAATCAGATGGGCGCACTAGAAGGTGCTTGTCGATTACTTTTATTGATTCCTCTGAAGCCTCGCCTAATGGTGACTCTGGTCCCCTCACACCTATGGCCCCGCTAGCCAGGCAGTTGTCATCGTCTTGTTCCAAAATGCCAGCAGGGTCCAATGAAAACTCAGAGTCTCCCATGAGACCAATGAGTCCCAAACCAAGCAGTCCAAGATCTGCTGGGCAGAAACAGCGATTCCGTTACCCCTCTTCACGGACAAACACTCTTTCTCTGATTATTCTCAGCCAGAGTGTTAGTGTTTCAGATCCCCCTGAGAGACCACGGTCCCTCAAACCTAAAGTGGGGCGTCAGGGTTCCCTCAGTCCCCTGGGTACCAGCAGCCACCTGGAGGATGGCAGCATAGACAGTCCCTCCCCCATCAACATCATTACCTCTGTTACACAAAACGAATTTGAGGTAAGCTGTATTATTGCTGCTTTTAATTTGTTTCTGTTCCATTAATGATCCACATAATTGTTTGATGATGTATAGCTGAGAATTGTTACCATGTTACAATAACTACAGTACATAGTGTACATACTGTAAATACACAGCCTACAGGAAACTTATACAAATCCAGTCAAATGTTTGGATACACCTTGTAATTCTGCGGTCTACCCTGATTATTATATTTATTTACTTCTACTTCCAAAATATGCAGTGACCTCCTTCGAACAGTTGAGTTTGCTTGATTATAGTCTGATTTCTCAGACATACTGTAGCTTTGAAATACAACTGTGATGAAGTACGGTGAAACACTTGCCTTGATTCAATCTATCAGCATTTCTATCAGCATTTAACGTTTCATAGGCGAAATTATGGTGGAGCAGAAAAACTGAAACAAGTCTGATTTTAGAGTTCAGTCATAAACAGCGATGTGCTTAAAACTTTGAGAATATCGCCATCTAAAGGTGGCTTTGAAAACAGATAATGGAAAGAACTAGATGCCTGTATTGTTTGTTGGAATATAAGATATTTTAGCACTATTAGGGACTGATTATAATGCAGAACATTTAATCACATTCATTACATTTCCTCCACAGTCTCTGCAAATGGTCTGAGTTCACTAAGAGCCATTTTTAATCCATCAGCTCCTATGAGAACTGGTTCTTCTTTGGTGACATGCTGAAAGTGAAAAATTGAGTAAATTATGATTAGCTAAACATTATATTTATCTATTTTGGACCAGTTACTAATGCTACCTCCAAATTCAATAATGCTTATTAGTTAAGTTCTTTGCCTAATGATAGTGTAGTGGTCCGATGATGCTTTTTCATGAAACAGCCTAGCGTATGGATGAAGGAATCTCCTGGAAGTCCTTGTCCCTCCAGTCGCACTACAGTAATGAAGGCGGCGAATACTTCTCCTACTGGATCATCCTGTCTGAGGACCGGATGCGAATCCAGCATTAGCACTACTGTACCAACCCAAGCTGGATGGCAGAGACACTGCTTTAGAGACGATCTGTGGATTGAGGAGGAGAAGAAGCGGCAGAGGAGAATGACGAGGGCAGCACCAAAGAGGCGCATTCACCCTCTGGAGGAGCTAGAGGAAGTAAGAGTGACCATCTAGTAGAGCAACGACTTCTTCACTTCTTTTTTCCCTTCTTTTTTTCTTTTCTATCATCACTGTTTCCGCTGCTCATGCCAAGTCCATCAATATTTTTCCTGAAATTGTGCTAGACATGTAGATCTACTTTTCTTCAGAAACTTTAATGTTATTTAATAAATCAAAACTTCAGCTCCAGTCAGTCCAGATATACTTTATCTGCTCTATCTTCCATACACCAGGTGTGTTAGCACGTGAAGTCAAAACACAGGACAAAACTGATATACTATCAGCACCTGCATATATATATGTGTTTGATACCAATCTATCTATCTACAATCTCTTTCTCCAGGTGAGGGGCCGGCTGCCTCTGTGTGCACTGAAGGTGTTTTCTGGAATGCCACTCCGAAGTCTAAGCTTCTCTCACAGCACCCCCATTGGGTTGGATTGCCTCGACTGGAGACGCCGCATGTCCTCTCCTGGTGAGTACTGAGGCTTTTACAGAGCTCCTTGTGCTAATTTATTAAGGCCTTGCTGACACCTTACACTCAGTGTTAAAACCATTATCAATAAAAACACCTAGGTTTTAGGTTCCTCTTGTGCCACCAGGTGAGTCTGGGCTCCATGGCCACTCTGGGGATGTACTGTAGTGTGTGGCACCAGGGGGTTAGTGGTGGATACTTTGGGTGCTGTCAGATTCTGCGATGTGGGAGCTCCGTGGTTTAGACTTGTTTGTCTAGTGCATGCCATGGACGCTCAATTGGAGTCTGCATTGACTTTTTTCTGTATTTTGTGCTGCATTGACTTTTCTTTGGGATCACGCCCCTAGTGCTTGTTGGTATGCAAAGCATTCCAGGGGAATTGTGTGCATTCATGGAAATTTACATAAGAGAAAGGATAGATGCAAACCTTTTATAAAGTTTAATCAAAAACACCAGAATTAAAAGCTGATAGATCCAATGTAGATGTTGTTATGTTTAAGACGAGCTCCCAAATGGTTACGTTTTAAGATGACTTGAACAAAGGACAGTTATTGCTCGATGTGTCCGCCACACCTCAGGAGGGAGGGAGGAACAAATGCACATATGCATGAGGTGATGAGGTGTCTGAAGATCTCAGCAAAGAGATCATATTTGGGCTTTTGGCCAGGCACCCTGTGTCATGCGTGTCCTGTACATCAAAAGAACAAACATGGAGCGAGCGGGAGACAGACAGAAGATAGGAAACATATTAGCATTTTCCAGTTAGACAAAGGGTTCAAGCAGACACGAGGTATTTGTACATATATTGGTCTGAACATAGGACTATAGGAAGTATTACCATGTCACAATGAGCAGAAACGTGGGAAAGTTCACACAATGCAGGAAAACCTTACGGGTATTTCTTTACACACGTTCTTTTTCTGGCAAATCCAACATCACCTTACTGGAGCCAGTTAATACAGTGTTGTTGTGATGTGGACAGACTACCAGCAGGAGGCAGCACAACTGTGGTATGAACACTGTGCGGAAAAGAGCCCATTATTTTTCTCTTGACAACAGTGGACTTCTAAACGCCGCATCCTTCCTGTTTATAAAAATGTGTCATGTTCCATAAGGCCACAGACAGCTGATGTGTCTGGAGGTTGTTTATCTGAAATTTAAAGCAAGACATGAGAATTATCACTGGAACACATTACACAAATTCATCAGTTGTGGAAATGTGATCGTGTAGCTCTCAACATGTGGCTCTCTAGAGCTCCTGAGGGACTGAGAAAGTCCTTTAATCAAGTGGGTGGGCAGCTTGGTGTTGTCTAAGAGTTGACTTTATTTAAAAAAGATTTCTCAAACACGGATGTCAACATGTTGGTATACAAGCATGTCTTCCACCTCCACACTCAACTGACCCTACTTACCCTGAGAGTGAGGTCAGACCTGACATCCCAGATGTCGCCTCTCTGTAATTAGATCAGTTTGTGTTTATTATATTGAGTGAAGAGGTTTGGTGCTGCCTTGCAAGGAATTACTGTTTGTGTGTTTAATGTGCCTGCCAGGCCTTATGTCTTATCAACATCAATTCTGAGTCTAAAGTATTCTTAAAGTGTGTATGACTTAGTGATTATCACTGCCGCCTTGCACCTCCAGGGTTGTGGGTTCGATTCCTGCCTCGGGTCTGTGTGCATGGAGTTTGCATATTCTCCACATGCTTGGTGGGCTTACTCTGGTTTTCTCCCAATGACATGCAGGTTAGGCTAATTCTCATTCCCAAATTGCCCATAATGTGTTTGCGTGTGTGCCCTGCAATGGCTTGGCACCCCATCAAGGGGGCATACCCTGCCTCATGCGCTTAGTCTCCTTGGATAGGAACATTCAAGTAGGTCGATTGAGAATTCTAAATTGCCCCAATGTGTGTGTGTGGACAAACATCCCATCCATGTATTTATACCTCATTTCACATCAGCTGTGTCATGGCAGTTGCTCAACTGTACCAATGCCAAATCCATGAAAAAGCAGTATTTACTTTATCCTCTGAATTTATTTTCGAAATCGCCTGGCTTTAGGTTGCGCTAATAAATTTTGAGTTGGTACAGAGTACGCAGGGAGTATCCCGTATCAAGTGTGTAGGAGGGTTGAGAGTAATCTCTGTTACTCTACGCTTGGAGTTTATGAACGATATTTATACCCAGCGCTGTGAGGAAAAGCCTGGCATGACATTAGATCTCATTTCTGCCGTGCATCATATAATATGCATGTAGTGTATACAGTGTGTGTGTTTGTGTACTGTACATCAGTATATAAGAGCTCCATTCATCTTTACTCATAAGCAGCAGCGCCATAAAGCCCTGCCATAAAGTGTCTTGGGTACGCACAGACAGGCAGGAAATCCCATCATTCCAGCTTCCTGTGTGACCTCCGCAAAGCACCAGGGCTTTATCCATTACAGCCAGGTTTCTACAGGAGAGATAGATGGAACAAGGGAAAACAAGTGAGGGGTGAAATGAGCTGCTTTCAGCGCCGCTCTAATGATATTAGTGGCTCTTTTTCATCTCCTGAGTTCCCCCTCAAAGCCCCCCACTGATGAATGGTGTGCTGCTATGGGAAAGAAGTGACAGAGCAAGGGAGAGAGAGAGAGAGAGAGAGAGAGGGGAGAGGAGGAGCTGCAGATCCTACAGCAGAAAGGCTGTTGCTAGTGACCAGGCAGCAGTATCAGCTAGCACTTCTTCATACACACACTCTGTTTCTGTTGAGATCGCAGCAGACAAGGGTGTACGCTTGTGCGCTGCCATGCGCACCCAGCAGGGCGGCGCTGAGGGCTCCGTGCCCCTGCCCGGGGGTAGTTGTGGCAGTAGTAGTGGCAGTTCTGGCTTGTCACCTGGATCGGACTCGGATGCCAGTCTTGGGCCTGGAACTTACACTGGATATGGAGGAACCCTGAGGGGCATCTTATCCCGATATTGGAGCCTTGAGAGCCTTCACTCCACCACGGGTGAGATAAAACACATACTATATACATATAACTCTGTTCTGTTTAGTATCGTTCAGCAACTTCATCAGCAATATAATGAGCATTGTATGGTTGGTTTAATTCAACAACATAAATAATTTTTATTATTATTGTTGTTGTTTAAAGGGTGGATAGATGGAATAGATGGATGGATGGATTGGTGCTTTCAGGTCTCTGAATGGACACAGTGGTTGATGCATTTCGGTTCTGTCGATCTTTGATGATCTTTACATGGATGGAGAAATTGATGCCTTTTTTGGTTCTCTAGATCACTGAAGAGATTGGTGTACTGGGGTTCTTTAGATCAGTGGAGGGATTGAATGTTCTGGGGGTTCTCTTCATGGATGCAGAGATTTATGCTTTGGGGTTCTCTGGATCAATGGAGGGATTGACATTTTGGGGTTCACTGTATGGATGGAAGGATTGATACACAGATGATTGGAGAGATCAATGTTTTCTGGTTCTCTGAATTGATTGAGGGATTGCTTTTTGCATCTCCTGAGATGGAAGAGTGGGTAGTTAAACAAGTGTATAGATGGACTGAAGTTTTGTAGTTTTGATGGGGGGATTTAGTGCATTCTGGTTTTCTGCAAGGCTGAAATAATTGATGATTTAATGGATGGATGATTGGATGGATAAAGGGCTGAGTGGATCAACTAATGTTTTGTGGTTCTTTAATGTGATATAGTGGTAGAGGGATTTGGTACTTGATGAATGGAGGGATTGATGCTTTGTGGTTCTTTGAAGGGTTTTAAATTTATTGGACTCTGTATAATAGTAGGTAAATATATTAATAGGTGGAACGATGGATGGATGGATGGATGGTTGGATGGACTGGTGGTTTACTGTCATCATGATGGGTTGAGGGATTCATTCTTTTTAGTTGTCAAAAAAAAAAGAATTGTGAGATTAAAACTTTTTGATTCTCTGATTGGATGAAAGAGTGGAGGGATTCTCTTTGTGAATGGTTGGGTTGCTGAGGTTTTGATTCTGTGAATGGATGGAAAAAATTGATTGTTCATGGTTCTCTGCAACAGGAGATGAATGATTAGATGATGTGATGGATGGATGGATGAATGGATTGGTTTACAGCATGCTATTCTCGTTCTGTCACGAATGAAAGAATAAGAAGAAATCACATACAGTACATATGAATTAGTTCATTTTGCTTTGTGATGTGTTTTGTTTTCTGTCCATCGAAATGTACATTTAACCTCAGGATAAATTAATATGCTGATGTTTTTATATATGAGGTTATTCAGCATGTGTAAATTTTGTGAAGAATGTGGTTTCCGTTAATATTAGATACGTGTTTGATTAGATTTGTAAATAATTAGCTGAGAGCATCTGTTGCTTCAGTGATCGAAGCATGTGTTGATGCTATTTGTCCAACTGTGTTAGTTCAGTGTGTCATCTCTGCCTGTCTCTCTCTCTCCCTCTATCTCTCTCTCTCTCTGGAGCTTAAGCACTCTTGTCACATTCACTTCTCTTGTTCCTGCATCGTCATGGTGACAAAGTCAAGGTGAACTTTATCACACAGATCAGATGATGATAAATGCGTACAGGTTCGCCCCATGTCCTCTGAGACTTCTCTGGATCGATATAAGGCTTCGATTATTGCGCAGTGTAAACGACGAGCATGGGGTCCCTGCATCGTTTACTGCAAGCTCCATCGATTCACGCTTTCACGCTTTCGTTGCACCTGTAAAGCAACATCTGGTAAACCTCAGGCTCTACCAGGCGTCGGCGATTTTCTTTTATATTTCGTAACACCCCTGATGGTGAAGAGTGTGTCGAAACTTATGGCATGGTAAACATGCCACTGTAATGCGTGTGTGTACACTGATGATTTGCAGGAACCACTGACAGAAACCAGACACATGGAAATGGAAGCAATCAAGCTTCATTCACAAAGCAAACAAACCTCATTCATGATCTGTGTGTGTGTGTGTGTGTGTGTGTGTGTGTGTGTGTGTGTGTGTGTGTGTGTTTTGTGCTGAGGATTTATGACCTTGCTTTAGGCTTTTTCGGGTATTATATGGAAAATAAACATCTTTCTCATTTATGGTGTCTTTTTATTCTATCTATAGGCACGGTTTAAGATGGTAGAACGTTGGGAGGAACCTATAGAACTCCATGGAACAGTAACACTGGAGTAACACTATATTCTGTACCATTGTGCCACTCTAAAATGGACCATGATGTGGCTGTCATAAGGTATCCAAAAGAGACAAAAATAAGGTCCATGTACATGAATGCCAGTTAACAGAATCCAATCCATGTAGATCTTCATGAATTTTACGTACTGTATATGACACGATTCGTTTTGGATAGTGGATTAAAAAGTTTGAAGGGCTTTGTGTTTGTATAGTGTCAGATGTTTCTGATTCCTGGTACCAAAACTCTGTAATTCCAGTAACTTCTGTTTGTTCTCATTTTGAGCCAAATCCAAATACAACACAATCTATCAGTGGCTCAAGTACAACTTTCTTTTCCCCCATTTTCCATTTTCCTAGGCCAAAAATCTATTGTATCTGCAGTAAAAAATGTTCCTTTCCTTTTTGTCTTGCTTTTTCTATCATACATGAGCACACACTTGTTATAAACCCTGCAGCATGGCGTTCTCCTACGCCATACTCATGTCTCGTTAGCAGTGAGTCACTGTCACGCTGAGCATCAGTCGCTTCCGATCAGACAATCCCACTGTAGTGAAATCCCGCTGGATTGATTGTAGTGCTTGTGGTCTTGGCATTTGACCCTGTTAAAAGGGTCAGGGTTGAGGATCAGGGTCAGGGCTGAATTCAAGCCAGCTCAGTTTTCATTGTTGTCACACACAAGTAAGATGAAATAGTGGGTCTACAGAAACAGGCAGCAGCAAACAGCACAAAAACTGTTATTGTTATCTGATGGTTTGCCTCGTGACAAGTGACATCATGCCAGGAGTCATTGCTGCAAATGGAAGATGTGTTGCTGAAGACCCCCAGCATTCTTCACATTCGCATATCATACAGTACAGGCAATTTGGAAACACCAGTCAGCCTGGAGTGTACCCCACTGAGCAAGAAAAGAACATGCCAACTCCACATGCACCGACCAGAGGCAATATTCCAACCACGACCTTGGATATACAAGGTGACAGTACTAACTCATAAGCAGCTTTGCCACCATACCATAATGCATACACATATATTTATAGACCAATCAGCCAAAACATTTTGGGTTTCTCTTGTGCCATCGGGAACCCTCGGGCTGTGGGGGTGTGCTGTGGCGTCCGGCACCAGGACATTGACATTAAGTGCTGTGGGTTGTGAGGTGGGGCCTCCGTGGATAAGACCAGTTGGTGTTTTGGTGCCTTCCTATCATGTCCAGGCCTGATTTTTTTATGATTTGTGCTGCATTGGCTTTTCTTTGGAAATGGATTGGATGACCTGGCCTTTACTCCCCATGGGCATGGATGAGCCTTGGGCACCCATGATCCTGTCACCAGTTTACTTGTGTGTGGTTGGTGTTCAATTCAGCTCTCAGTGGTCATAATGTTATGGCCAAGGGAGAGGCTGTGGGTTACTGGGTTACTGATCAGAAGGTCGGGGTTCAAGCCCCAGCACCGACAGGTTGGAACTGTTGATCCCTTGAGCGAGGCCCTTAGCCTTATTTGGTGTAAATAAGCGCAAAATAGTGATTGCTTTCCCCATACACTGACACACAGGTAAACTTTGTGCCGCTGTAGTGTGTAGTGTGTTATGACACTGTAATGAGAGCTTTCGCACCAAAACACTGAGCTGCTGACTCAAACCACCCGATATAACAATGATGTCATCTTTATGTTATGAAGGCCAGGGATTTGAACAGAAACACACAGCCCTTCCTAATCTTGCCTCGTTAATACGCCCACTGATTTACTCGTCATTCATGGGTGTGTGGGGTAATATGTAATACTGTTCATGCCGAATTTGTTTGTGGCTTTGTTACTATCCTCTTGCCAGGTGTTAACAGTGTAATAATATAGGAAGGAGAATCTTTAAATGTGACTATTTATACCAGTGTTGTTCAAAGTCATATTAAAATTCTGTCTTCTCTTCTTAAACTCAGTAGCTTTGTTTCATTTTGGCAATATGTCCACAATTTGATTGAAATGTTGCTGATCTGATAAGATGTACCTTTTCATGCTTAAAATATTTAATCAGAATATGTTTTTGACAGGCGTAAAGTGTTTCTGCTCACTGTGAACTGTTTAATCTGCTGGAATTTTTTTTCCAGTTTTGTGGTCAGGTCAGTCTTCCCATCTTTTCCGATAAACCCCGCCTTCTACATTATGATTGATTACAAGAATTCAGACTCGTCTCTGATTGGTTAAATGCAGAAGGACTGTTTTTATTCCAACAAAAAAAAAAGTGTTACACAGATTGGGCTGGATCGGGTCAGAACCTTCTGATTGCGAGGGTTACAGGATGCATTTTTATTCTGACTGGGCTGTTATTCCTATTATTAGTGCTGTATTAAGATCTAATGGTGTTTACAGTAGTTGTGGTGGAAACACAAGCTCATATAAGCAACAAATTTCTGCCATGAGCCAACAAATAAATGAATACAAAGAAGTGCATTCTCATAATATCGTTAACGCTAATAGCTGTTGCTCTAATAGGGTTTTTTTCTGTCTCATG
>JAQMYG010000033.1:35085009-35095696 GCA_030014215.1 Clariallabes teugelsi
GGACGCCTTCAGCATTCCTTTACAATGTAGAAAGAAATAAACATCAGGAACCATCATGGAGTTAGAAAGTGTTCTGAAACTTTTGAACGGTAGTGTGTGTATATATATATATATATACATTTTTTGGAGATGCGAACAACTGAAAACCATACAACCAATTTTTTTTTTTGCTCAGTCATGTTTGTATAGTTGGTTAAAGTGAATTAAACTTCAATTCCTTATGTTGCTAGGCAACATAAGGCAAAAAGGATGTGCTGAAAAAAGATGCACAATCTTGACCCCTATATATTTAATTAGAAAATAGCAATGCAAAAAACAAAAACAAATGACAAACATTTTTGGTTTGTAAAAGAAAAATACAAAATATTTTCTGTTGGGGGAAGAGAGAAAAAAAATTGAAGGAAATAAAATCAAATGATAAATAAACAGCAATTTGAGAGGATATATGCTTTTATACTAAAATATAATTCATATGTGGAAAACCAAGAGAAATCTTTCTATAAGTATTAATCTATAGAGCGACTTGTAGACATGCAGTTGTCTTGGATCTAATTCACAGCCTCCGCAGGTCATGACAGAGCTACATGTGACCTCGCAGTATGAATCTGCTGTACCAGAGTGTGTTATTTTCCAGCAGCACTCGGAGACCTGTGGAGGAAGACTGGGCTCTGCATGGCTGCTCGGCACCGAGTGCAGGGTTTAGAAGGTTGGAAGGTTCTCACTGTGGTATGTGAGAGATAAGAGGGAACAGTAATCTCCATACCTGAGGATACGCAGGCCTGTCAGAGAGACCGGAGGGGGTGTTTCAAGGAAATGTCTATGTGGTCAGGACCTTGTGAGGACCATAATGTATAACCGAAAAACCACATTCTTTTTATTCTAAACCATTTTCTTTACCACTTTGTCAAAGGGCCTTGTGGGGAGCTTTTATTGGACCCCATAAACAAAAGTGTGTGTGTGTGTGTGTGTGTGTGAGAGAGAGAGAGAGAGAGAGAGAGAGAGAAAATGTGTATCTACTGTATAAACTGATTATTAAAATGTTGAATGCATGTCTAAGTGTTTTTCTCCCTTTGTGAGGACTGTAATGAATGCTGTGGGTAATCAATAGAAACTATAACCTTTGACTCTGCCTGCGAAAGTGTGTAAGGGAAGAATAAAGACAGAAAAAAGTCTATTTTTTTTTGGAAACTGATCACTGGCCTTGTGGGAATGCTTTGTTCTGATAAGTGTGTGAGACTGTGTGAAAAGAGAGGGAAAAATGTGAAAATGTGTGATTTTTCCTTTTACAATTGTGCACTGATTTCCTCTTTCAGTGTGTGTGTGTGTTTTGTCAGAGCAAGTGAATTATCAGTAAACCGCAGACTGATAAACTGATGAAGTGAAGCTGACATTTAGAGTCTTACTCTCTGCGGGTGTGGCCAGGAAAGTGGCAGATTTTCTTGCCCACTACACACACACACACACACAAATAAACAAAGACAAACTACTGTGTGAGAAAGAAACACGAGGGGCAACAAGGACAAACAGAGAAAAATAAAAGCAGTGGCCTCTTGATGTCCGCCTGGGAGACTCTTGTGAGACGGGAGAGATAATAATAGTGAGATAGAACAGAGAGAAATAAAACATTTAAGTATATTACAGTTACAATATTATTCTTGTGTTTAGATCTAATCTAATCATTTTATACTACATCTATGTAATCAGCAGACCTAATTATTGTTTTACTGGTTCAGGTTGGTGGACGGCACGGTGGTGTAGTGGTCAGCACTGTCGCCTTGCACCTCCAGGGTCCTCCAGGTTCAATTCCCAGCCAGGCTCCATTCCCATCTCTGTGCACATGGACTTTTCTTGTTCTCCCCATGCTTGCTGGGTTTCCTCCCAAAGACATGCAGAATAGGCTAATTGGTGTTCCCAAATTGTCTGTTGTATGTGTGTGTGTGTGTGCGCTCCCTGCAAAGGACTGGCACCCTGTCCAGTGTGTATCCTGCCTCGTCCCCCAAGCCCCCTAGGATAGGCTCCTGGCCCTCCGTGACCCTGAATACAGGATAAAGCGATATAGATATGAGTGAGTGGTTCAGATTGGTCGGATTCCATCTTTAAATTAAAACCCAGTTGGGTTATGTACAGTATGTTAAACGATGCGTTTCACCAAAGCTTGAAATTCCTACTTGGAGCAGTTGGCTGTCTGGTGCAGTTTCTTTAGTTCGGAGCATTTTAGGTTCCATCTGTCTATTAGTCCGTCTTTAGTATCTGTCTATTTACAGTATCTGTGTCCATCTATCTGTCTGCATATCTGCCTGTCTGTCTATCTGCGTGACTCTTTCTCTACCCATCTGTTGACCTTTCATTATATCTGTGTGCATCTGTCAGTCTGTTTATTTATAATGTCTATCTATCTATCTATCTATCTATCTGTCTGTCTGTCTGTGTGATATTATAGACTGAAATGCTAAATACTGTATAAATATAAGGAAACTCACATATCAGATGGTGAATGTCAGGTATAGTAGGTTGACACTGAATCAAATGAGAGAACTATGGATGGCCACTTTAACACAGATGCACCTGTAATGAAAAGGTGAGACGTGAGCACACGTGCTTGTGTGAAATGGTGCATGGAGCCGATCTCAGTGTACGGCTCTGACTTCTTCACCCTACACCTTTATTCCTCCATCCTTGTCATGTCTAATTCCTCTCAGTGTTCCTCACTCCCGGTTGTTATGTGGTGCAGTGGAGCGCTGATGATCCAGGCCTCATCCTAAATGGAGGGCCGGGTTTAGGACGGCGCAGTGCGTCACAGTGAGTTAGACTTCAGGACGTGGCATGGTGTTCCATCGTCAACTGCAGGGACATTAAACCATGGCTGTGTGGTTCTCTCTGGACGTCAGATCTAAGCCCATTTCACATAAAGCTCTAAACAATATCATGCTTTAATCTTGCGTCTCAAAAACAGCTTTTCAGACCTAATGGGACACACACTATCCTCTGAAATCCTAACACACTTATGGTTCAGGAAACTTGTGTTTATAATGAATTCGTTTTGATTTGGTTCATTTTTTGCTTTGGTCTGATGCAACAGAACACAGTACGGAAAGTAAAAACTCCCTTTATTTCTCTATATAATCTCCTGCTACACTAACGCACTTATAGCAGTGCTTCTCTAGTGCTTGGAAACCACCAAAGTTAAATGTTTTCTCAGTACACTGGAGCCAAGGAACTCCTTTAATGACCCAAACCTGTGGAGATGTCTTGGAGTGAGGTCTGCACTGTACGGGGATGTGGCAATAACACCCAGCCGAGTTCCTGTAATGCACAAGTGGTGTTAGTGAATGGTTGTGTGTACAGCTTTAACAGCAGCTCTGACAGTAGATCACCGGTTTACATGAATGCACTTGTTCTGATACAGTACGTTATGGTTTCTATAGCAACATGTAGTATAATTAACTTAGGTGTTAATTATAACTCTGCGCAATACGTCTGCTTCATCACATCACAGCGTTGTTAATTATTTCACTACATGAGTTTTATATTATTTATATGTTAACCACTGCTTCGCAAAAATGTCAGATGCTTCATATAAATAGTTTCTGTTAAGGGTAATAATTTACTTGATCAAATAATATATTTAATATGGTGTGTTATTGCATTCTATTATCACTTCATAGAGCACATTATTAAAATGTAACGATTCTTTCAAAACCCTTTGTGAATATTTTTCCGAACATATTAACATATTTTCCCCCGTTGGTGATATAACGTTAAGTACGCTCAGGAGGTCAGGCGACCATCATGTTCCTCTCTAATTATAAACTTATCTAGCTGACTGATTGAATTCCTTATGGAAAAACATTTTTGCTCCAGCAGTGCGTGGGAGAGCAGCCAGCTGTGCACAACTCGCTCAGGCATCCTACAGAGGTTCAGCTCGGGTAAAACCCCTCAGCTCGGCTCACTCACTGAACCGGAGTCTGCATGTTCTGCCTGTGCTCTTTGGGTTTCCTCTGGTTTCCTCCCAAAGTCCAAATACGACATGATTGTCATTAACCAGCTGATTATGTAGCATCTACACACACCACATGTTCTTCCAAACACTGATTACAGACAAAGCAACAAGTGCAAGCTTTATTCAGCAATAGCACATTGTGTTGTGGGTTTTATCTACTCTAAAGAGACGGACCTACAGACCCCACAACCTTCACACATTTTCTGTAACTGACTCTAAGTGACACTTTGGAAGCCCCACCCCCTGTCATTTTCTATTGGTTATCTTTCAGGCGTAAACATATTAACCAAAAACAGATGAGTGAGAACTCGTTATATACTCATCTAGCTTTCTCTTAATCTATTTAATGAATTTTAGCACATGAAATACAGTATTGTGTAAAAGTCTTGACCCTCCTCATTTCTTCATATTAAATTGAGTAGATTAAATTAATGAAATGGGAACAAATGTTAAACTGCGACAGGTTGCGAAGTGCTTGAAGATACAGTTTAAAAACCTCATTTCCCCTCTCGTCTGTTCCAGCCACTCAGCATTCAGCATCAGCAGTATAATAATCACCGGACTGATCATCTGTCATCAACTGCACCTGTTTCTCACTGGTTCATGCATGAAGTTAGATGTTTTTTTATGTTTAAATGATTTATGGGTCACTGGGTGGCGTAATAAACAAAAAACATTCTACTGAAACTGCTCATGAGAGACAAAAAGTCCTTTAGGAAGCCTGGAGAACCTCAAGACCACATTAAATATCAAAGAAAGTCCTTCACTTTGAAAGCCGAATATAAAAAAATGGAAATACTTATTTATTTTATGTATTTTTACAGATTTTAGTATTTAATCTTATTTTAGGCATTTATTTCTCAAAAGAAAGTGTAAAGTAATTGAATGTTTGTCAGTCAATCAGTCAGTATGTGTAAACTGTACAAAAACATCATATTAGCAAGCAAAACTATATTAAATTTAGGCAAATTTATTTACAATTTCTTAATATAAGAAACAAAACAAATGAAAGATCATTAGGCGTATTAATATATGTCTTTTATATGTATCTTATATGTCTTTAAGCATAAATTCTTGTTCTATTGGGTGATCACTTTGCTCCTTTCAATAACTAAATGCTTAAAACTAGCTAAATATTTCTATAGAATTAGTTTTAATAATCTTATATTTGGTTTGTTGTAATCTAATAATAAGAAATTGACAACACATTTATCTATATTTGAGACATTTTTTCATTTTCCACATTTATCTTTTTCTCACAGTTTAAATTTTTCTATATTAAATTTTACACACAAAAACAATATTTACAACTACAAATATCCTGAAAGTAGTTGAATGTAGAGAAAGACCAAATTTTAGTTCATTAAACCATCTTCTGCGCAGATTATTTATTTTTTATTCTATTGGTAGATAATTTTGCTTCTTTTTAGAAATTAATGCTTAAAATTATTAAAATCATCTGCCAACAGAACAAAAAAAATGCTAAACTTAAAAACAGTAAAAAAAAAATCTCTGTTAAATTTAAAATTTAAACTGTTAACTGTTGAAGTTAAAATTTGTCATCTTATATTGAGTAATTGCAGATAAATTTGATTAAATTAAAGATATCTTCACTTGTGTCAGTTCTTAGACATGTTCAATACTTTTCCTGGAAAATTCTAAAAGGATCAGCAGTAAGATAATTTTAACTAACTACCCCTGCTTTAGTACTGTAGCTGTGTTTCACCCTGAATGCAGTTCATTTACTCTTTTACATAATTTGACTTTAACGACCATGTATTATTAAAATGTGCAGAAAATTCACCAGGTGAAAGATACAAATGATGCCGTAAAACACAGAATACAGCCAGACTTTATAATAAAACAAACTGAATCAAACGTGAAATTGATGTATTACGACAGCGTCAGAAATGTAATAAAGTATATACTGTATGATGGAGGTTAGGAAGAAGAGTGGAACTGCTGATTTTCCATCTGAATGCGAACAAACGCTTTGTTGTTGTTTTTCTCCTCTCGAAACGAGGCCTTGTATGGACATTCAGTCATCATCACTTTAAATCAGATTAGCTATAAAACTGGAGGAGAAGGTCACTGAGAGAGGGAGGATGAAAGAGAGAGACAGAGAGAGAGAGAACCGGAGGGGTGAAGAGAGCAGATCGAGCATGTGGAAAGTTTTATTATAGACTGATGGTTAAGAAGCAGGAGGCGTCTGAGAGTAAAATGCCTGAAATGCTTTAGATGTCAAATGACACAGTCAGACTTGTTTGATATGAAAGTGGGAAAGAGTGTGGTGGTGTGGACACACGTCACCTGGACATGTCATTCTTTATGGCTAAAGATATGGGGAATTTATCCTCACCTTATCTTTTTCTCTTTAAACAGTTTAAACGTTCAAATCGTTCAGAGTCTAATAATCTGTTTATTCGTCATTCTTCCATAAGGTTTAATTTAAAAACAGAAAGACCTTGAGCAAATCAGAACACTTTGTGCTCGGTGTATTAATATAACCTCGTCATGATTCCACTGCTCTGTCACATCTGATCACCTCTCTGATCCTCTTAGTTTCACAACCCTGAATACATAGCAGTAAACATCAGTGTTCAAATCTAGACACCACCACCACCATGGCTGGGAATCTGAGACAACAAAACTGCACATGGTCTCTAAAACAAGGCTTTTAATCAGTAATCAGTGAATGTTGCTTCATGAGCTTGTGCATATGGAAGGCAGCAGTTAGCGCTTTCCTCCGAGTGTGATGTAGCATGAGCAGCAGATGTCTCTGTGGAAATGTGCGAACCTTTATGTCATGGAGAGAGTGATCTGTTGGGTCAGAAATGACCGGGTACCCAAAAACGACAAGAAAATACATGTTTAACCCAAAAGCATAGCTGGCTGTGGTTTCTAAGCCTTTGTGGATTTGTGTACACAAGTGTTATGGTAGTGTAGTGGTCATCACCTCCAGGGTTAAGGGTTCAAGTCCTGCTACGGGTCTGTGTGTAGAGTTTGCATGTTCTCCCCATGCTTGGTGGGTTTCCTCCAGGTACTCAGGTTTCCCCAAAGACAAGCAGATTTTGCCCACTGGCATTCCCAAACTGGTAATGTGTGAATCCCCTGGAATCAGTGGTGAAAGGAAATAAGTACAGTATGTTTGCTTTGTTACTGTAATTAAGTACATAGTTTATCAATCTGTACTTTCCTTGAGTAGTTTTATTACAGGATACTTTTTATCATTCTATTGCACTACATCTTACAGCAAATATCTGTACTTTTACTTCACTACATTTCTACATTACCAGAGTGTATAGTATTCGAAGCGTGAATTTCGCACCTACTGAAAATTATACGTAACTGCATTTCCATTGTAATGTTTAATAAGATCCATCAATAACTTATCTATTCATCTATCTATCTGGCTAATGTTATAGTTGTTTGAATTAAGAAGCGGCGTTGTTTCACAGTTGGGAAGCAGAGAGAGTTTTTACTGTGAAGTACTTTATTTGAAGGTGAATACTTTTGCACTTTAACACAGGTACACATGTAAATTGAGGTTTTCTACTTTTACTTGAGTTCTAGTTTACCTGGGAGCTCTCTACTTTTACTAAAGTACAGGGTTTGTGTACTTTGCCCACCTGGGATAGGTTTTATTATGCATTAGTGGTGTAATCACAGGCTGATGGCTGTTCCATTATACCATCACATGCAGGTGAATCCTTAATCCTTATTATTTAAAGTGGACTGTAGGTAGCTGATAACCGATGTATCTTCAGCAATGGATCCTTTCTTGTCTTTTTGTCTCCATGTAATTGTGGTATTTTTCTAGAATCAAGCTAAAGAACCGACCCTGGTGGGACTCGAACCCACAATCCCCAGCTCCGGAGGCTGATGCCTTATCCATTAGGCCACAGAGCCCTGCTTGTGTTACTGAATATGTCCCCCAGTTCACTGGTCCCACCTTAACCTGTGGTTCCGCAATCACACAAGAATGCTTTAGATGTCAGTGTCGTGTCAGTCTGTCCCTGGAAAATGACTTTGCTCAGCTTCCCTGTTCATGTCTTTATCCGTATAAAGCCCTGGTGTGACTCAAACACACAATCCCCAGCTTCAGAGGCTCACGAATTTACTTTCCTGACTGATTAGTGCTACACTCTTCTGCACCAACTCAGGCTTTTCGGATCAGACAGAAGTAAAAAGAGCCTGATGATTTGTCTCCTGTCATCCTGGTTCAGACATTGAACATACAGTAAGTGATTCATCTAGACTACACCATCACCAGCATCATGGCTGGGAATCCGAGACAACAAAACTGCACATGGTCTCTATAGCAAAGCTTTTAATCAGTAATCAGTGAATGTTGCTTCATGAGTTTGTGCATGTGGAAGGCAGCAGTTAGCACTTTCCTCCAAATGTTATGTAGCATGAGCAGCAGATGTCTCTGTGGAAACATGTGCGAATCCTAATGTCATGGAGAGGGTGATTTGTTGGGTGAGAAATGACCAAGTGCCCAAAAAGGAAAAGAAAATACATGTTTAACCCAAAAGCAGAGGAATAGCCGGCTTTGGTTTTTGTGGATTCGTGTACACAAGTGGTACGGTAGTGTAGTGGTCATTACCTCCAGGGTTAAGGGTTCAAGTCCTGCCACGGGTCTGTGTGTGTAGAGTTTGCATGTTCTCCCTGTGCTTGGTGGGTTTTCTCCAGGTACCCAGGTTTCCCCCCACAGTCCAAAGACATGCAAATTGACCCCATTGGCATTTCCAAACTGGTAATGTGTGAATCCCCTGCAATCAGTGGTGAAACAAACATCATTGCTTTGTTAATGTAATTAAGTCCATATTTTATGTATCTGTACTTTCCTTGAGTAGTTTTATTACAGGATACCTTTTATAATTTTATTCCACTACATCCTACAGCAAATATCTGTACTTTTACTTCACAAAATTTCTGCCAAGGGATGCATTACATAACCATAGTGTATATAGTGTTTGAAGCAGGAATTTCGCACCTGCTGAAAATTATATGTAACTGCATTTCCATGTTTAACAATGTTATAATTGTTTGAATTAAGAAATGGAGTTGTTTCACCATTGGGAAGCAGAGAGAGAGAGAGAGAGAGAGAGAGAGATTTTTTACCGTGAAGTACTTTTGATACTTAAGTAAATTTGAAGGTGAATACTTTTGTATTTTAACACAACTACACATGTAAATTGAGGACTTCTACTTTTACTTGAGTTATAGTTTACCTGGGAGCTCTCTACTTTTACTCAAGTACAGGGTTTGTGTACTTTGCCCACCTGGGATAGGTTTTATTATGCATTAGTGGTGTAATCATACAGGCTGATGGTTGTTCCATTATACCATCACATGCAGGTGATAAGAGGTGCAAATTAAGTTAAGGATCCTTAATCCTTATTATTTAAAGTGGACCGGATCCTCTGATAACTGATGTATTTTCAGGAATCCTTTGTTGTCTTTTTGTCCCCATGCAATGGTGGTATTTGTATGTTCGGTTAAAGAACCGACCCTAGTGGGACTCGAACCCACAATCCCCAGCTCCGGAGGCTGATGCCTTATCCATTAGGCCACAGGGCCCTGCTTGTGTTACTGACTATGTCCCCCAGCGTACTGGTACCACATTAACAGGTGCTTCTGCAATCACACAAGAATGCTTTAGATGTCTGTGTCATGTCAGTCTGTCACTAGAAAATGACTTTGCTCAGCTTCCCTGTTCATGTCTTTATCAGTATAAAGCCCTGGTGAGACTCAAACACACAATCCCCAGCTTCAGAGGCTCACGAATTTACTTTCCTGACTGATCTGTGCTACACTCTTCTGCACCAACTCAGGCTTTTCGGATCAGACAGAAGAAAAGAGAGCCTGATGTTTCATAGCTTCCCTGTTTGCATCTCTATCCATCCGAAGCCCCAGTGAGACTCAAACACACAATCCCTAGCTTCAGTTTACTTTCCTGACTGATCAGTGCTACACTGCTCTGCACCAGCTCAAGCTTTTTGGATCAAACTGAAGAAATCTCAAGAGCTTGATAATCTTTTTCCTGTCGTCCTGGTTCAGACATTGAACCCACAATGCGTGATTCATGGCTGAGACTTTAATAATACAATGAAAGGCATTTAAGCAGTGAGTCGTTGTTGTGTAGGTGTGATCTGATGTAAAGCTGGACCACATTCTAAGCATATGCTCAGTGGTATCTCATATGCTTCACCTCTTCATCATGACTAAGACATTATTGCCATTTCGTTAACTATAATGTAGATGTTTACTTGTTACTCTGTAGCAAATGCATGACCCAGATGGGACTCGAACCCACAATCTCCAGCTCCGGAGGCTGATGCCTTATCCATTAGGCCACTGGGCCCTGCTTAAGTAGGCGCTATTCCATGTTGGGTCAAACTTAGTCAGACCAGACTAAAACGCTCTTTCAGTCCTCTAGTACCTGTCTAAAGTTTGGGCACAGGTGAGAATATATTTTCTACATTCTAGACCTTTTCAAAACTGTGAAATAACACAAATGGTGTCAAGTAGTTAAGTACAACAACTACAATAGTCAATTGTTATTTTAAGATATGAAGGTCAGAATGATTTGCAGAAACCATCGAGCTCCATGATGAAACTGTCTCTCATGAAGACCTTCCCAGGAAAGCAAGACCAAAACTGACCTCTGCTGCAGAGGAG
>JAQMYG010000033.1:35097687-35108481 GCA_030014215.1 Clariallabes teugelsi
GAAGCTTTACAGAGCAGAAGTAGCAGATATACATCTCAATATCAACTGTTCAAAGGAGATTATTGTGTATTTTAGATGTCTTCAGTATTGCTTTACAATGTAGATGATTGGAGATTGTCCAATCATCTGTTCTTTATGATTCCCATCACACATCTCTCTCCCCATGATCCCTGTTTTTGATCATTCACACATTTACCCCAAACACTGGAAGGTATTTAAAGTGTTTAACACACCTGAAACCTTGACAATCTTGTACTTTATGTAAAAAAGACTGGAAGTAGCTTCATCGCAATCATAATTTGAAGGAATGTTACACTTCTGAAGATGGTTATTGTCTCTGATTTAAAAAAAAAAGGAAAGACGTTCCAGTCATTAACCCCACCTGGCAATATTTTTTTTTACAAGTACCAGCTTCCCGCAGATTCCACAAGCCGAAAATGACTTTTTGAGTTCTGCCTCCATGTTGCTGCTGTTTGTATACTGGATGATAGAGAAGATGGAGTCTGGGTACCAAACTCCAGCAACCTGGCAACCGCCTCACCCTGATCCTTATCAGTTCGTCCACTAGATTGCAGAAGTTTGGCCTGGAGTAAACACATTAGTGTCTTCTTATCTCATTTGACCCTGTTTCCTCTGAACCAGTGCAAATACACAAATATTTAACCCAGAGTAGTTAGCATAAAACTGACAAACATTTACAGCTCATTTATGTCAGAGTGTAAGTGCAACTAGTTTGATGTAGTGTCTTGTATCATCTAGAATACTTAGTATGGGAGAATCCTTGGGTTTTATGATTACTGTAAATTCCCCAGAGTAAGTGATGCTATTTAAAGCAAAACGCTACAACAAAAGCTCCTGGTTTTATGTTCTAGTTTAAAGATGCTGTAAATTACTGAGTGTTAGGCAGGAAAATACCTGAAGATTTCACACAATCAGTCTGTCTGCTGGGCAAAAAGAGACCCCTTGAGACACTCTTATTGCCAGGTCCCACATCACTGTCTCCCCATGAAAATATTAAGAGATACTCGCTTCTCTCTCCATCCGACTTTAAACATTGTTTTCCGGACAAAACACCTTCAAACACTAAGGACACCAGAGCGTGTCTAAAACATTACCTTAGAGATTGTCGAGCCATTCTGTGCTTCCTCTAGGTGAAAGATCTCATTAGTATCAGCTCCTTCTGCAGATCTGCAGGTCAGGAGATCATAGGTTCCCTTGAATGGGCCTCCAGAGACAGATCACAGTGATGACGGTGGTAAAGCCTGGCTTCTTTCTCCCTCACACACAGCATACACAGAGACATCGGCACTAATGAGGTTCCAGTTCCAGCAGAAAGACACAGGAAATGTCTGCCAGTGAAGGAGTATGAAAAGTGGAAGAAGTGCAATGTTTGAGAGAAAGAGTGTTTCAGATGAGATATTGTCATTTTGAGCTCAGGGCTATTTACCTGCGTAAGTGATGTGAAGATTTATTATATTATTTGTAGTCACCGGGTTTTATAATCATGTGGCAGGGCAGGGTTAATTCAGTGGTACTGACGTGTTTGGCTTCTGCTCTGAATGGTCTCAGGTTTAAAACCTAGCACCACCTAGTTGTTGGGCCCTTGAGCAAGGCCCTTAACTCTCGAGTGTTCAGTTGTGTAATGAGATAAAATGTACATTGCTGACTAAGTGCCATCAGTCAAACACAGGTGGAATGGGAATATTTTTTATAATTAATGTATTGTTTGAAATGGGCGGAGAGGGTTAGTCCATGGGCTTCCTCTCAAACAGTGCGGAAGTAATAGCAGTGCATCATGATGCATCAAGACGGCTTCAACAAATTGAACTAACAAGAGTTGTGCATACATACAGTACTTTTATTTCCCAGAAAGTCTATTTGTGTAAAAGTCTTCTAAAACTTCTAAGAGTGGGTGAAAATTAACTGGCAATATTTAATCGCTATAGAACACTGGCAACTTTATTTTTTACGCCGGATGGTGCAGCACCCCATTTTGCTCTTACTGTGCCTGTGCGGTTAGACCAGCATTTTCCAGGTCGTTTGCTGGGATGACATGGACCTCATGAACGGCCACCAACAACTCCAGATCTCACTCCATGTGATTTTTTTCCCTGTGGGTCTACGCAAAGGAGGAGGTGAACAGGACCTCACACACTGGAGGACTTGAAGGCACGGATTCAGGAGTTGAAATTTAAAGATTTGCTTTCAATTTCCAATGTAATAAGTACATATAGAATTTGTTTCAATAAATTTTTATTAGAAATATGGACTTTATTACCAATTTTTAATGCCTAATTACTTTTCACTCACCCTGTACATCGGTAAATCTTTTCTCATGTTGAGCTGACGTCAGTGTTGTAAAGATAATCCAACAAAGCTTATCACTGTGTTTAACAGTTCCATCCAGACAAAAACGCCTCTCTCTCTCTCTCTCTCTCTCACACAGTCAACATGAGATTAAGAATCGTTTTTTCAGGTCACCATGGAAACCAGTCGGACAGGGACGTTTCGACTCTGATGTGCCATCTAGTGCATAGCACTTTTAATTACAAGTTAAAGATGTACAGAAAGGGAAGCAGACGAGGATGTGTGTGTAACAGTGTCTTGCATTTAGTCTCACCTTAGCAGAGACTTTAATCTAAACACCATTTATTTCTTCCGATCCTTCCTCTGGAGGTACTGAGAGATTAACTTTTCCCTCGTGTCCATTTCTGAAAATATTTCGCCAGATGTTCTCATCTCCCGCTGCGTTCTGGCCCACTGGGATACTAAAATCACATTCAGACCTGAAGCTCAAAATACTGCTCATGTAGTGTTCAACTGACAGTCCTAATAAAACAATAAAAGTAATAATGCGCATTATAAGGCGGCATGATGGCTTTGTGGTTAGCACTATTGCTTTGCACCTCCAGGGGCCAGGTTCGATTCCCGCTGCTGTGTGCATGGAGTTTACATGTTCTCCCTAAGCTTGGTGTGTTTCCTCTGTATTTCTCCCAAAGTCATGCAGATTAGGTTATTTGATGTTCTCAAATTGCCCTTAGTGTGTGCCCTGTGATGGATTGGTACCCCGTCCTGGGTGTACCCCACCTCAGGAGTCTCCTGGCTCCAGGCACCCGGCGACCCTGTATACGAGATAAAGCAGTATAGATGATGAGTGAGTGAACATCACCAAGTGTTTAAGTGATCTCCATTAATGATCCATGTTTATTTTCACAAAGTTGATGGTTCAGCACGTTTCAGGTTTTGATAATATGTTAAAGGATTCTGGTAAATCCAAATCTCCTTCATTTTTAAAAATTTTTTTTATTGCTTGATGCAGCCTAATAATTTGACCCGTCTGAAATGGTGACTTTTTTTTTTTTGCCAAAGTAGCATATAATCAATATAATAATTCATTTATTTGTTTATTGTTGCATTAACTTCAAGAGAGAGAAGAAAGTGGGGTTGATGAGGGAACGAGTGTTTATAGCTGAGATTATGATTACATCTTGCCTTTCAGACACTTTTCAACATGAATACACCAGCATGTTATCTTTTATTTTACGTTAGTGTGGTTTTATAGAATTTTCTAGAATTCTCTGTGAACTCTCCAGATGTTGTCTGGGGCTGCCTCCATGCTGATGGTGTTTGTTTATTGCTGCATAAAGCAGTTTTCTCCGACAACTTTATGTTTTCAGCCTTGCTGCTGTTTCAGTGAGTGCTGATTTTGCTGAAATGATCTGTCGCATAATGAGATTTTAGCACTTGTTCAATTATTATGCATTAGAATGTACGCTTGTATATTGAGATTGTAGAGTATATACAAGAGGCGTTCAAGCCAGACCAGGACATTTAATTGTGCGGAATAACAGAACACAGTTATGAGAGTATAAAGTCCCTTTATTTCTCTATATAATCCCCTGCTACACTAATGATTTTTAATGATCAGACGTTCCACTCGCTGAACAATCAAATGTTTTACTGCAGCTAAGAGTCTCATCACCGTACTGTACTTAAAGTCTTCTGTAAATGTCACACACCGGTTTTACACATTCACCAGACATTTTATTTAATCCTCTTAAAAGTCCTGGCTTGTCTTGAGCATAGTTGTATTTGGTGGTTAGCACTGTCGCCTTGCACCTCCAGTATCTGGGTTTGATTCCCGGCCAGGTTCAATTCCTGTCTCTGTGTGCATGGAGTTTACTGTGCTTGGTGGGTTTCCTCCCAATGACCTGCAGATTAGGCTAATTGGTGACCCTAAATTTCCCATAGGGAGTGTGTGCCCTGCGATGGATTAGCACCCTGTCCAGGGTGTACCATGCCTTGTGCCCTAAGTCTGTGGGGATAGGCTCCAGGCCCCCTGCAACCCTGAATACAGGATAAAGTGGTATAGAGGATGAGTGAGAAGCTCTAGGCCATAAATTCACTGAGCTAAACTTTAACTATGAAAATATTGTTCTATGATGATCTGAAGTCATTATGCTTGTCATGCTTGATGTTCAGCTGCTTCATAATGTCATCTAATCTACCTCTATTATGTTTATAGTTCAATGAGATACATGGGCCATGGGTTGTCAAGACAGTTCTTGTGCAGGTTCTGCCCTATTGTTTAGATTATATCTGCTCATAATGATGCTTCTATACACTTTTATTGGCTTTTAATTCATACTTACAAGTCAAGTAGAGAAAGCTATAACACAGTGACCCAGGTGGGACTTGAACCCACAATCCCCAGCTCCGGAGGCTGATGCCTTATCCATTAGGCCACTGGGCCACAGACAAAAGCTATTACAGACTACTAGAGCTGCATTTTCCTGCTTCTGAAAGAAATAACACTGCTGTGGTGTTAACTGTTGCCTTGTTTCAAGGTCATCAGACTTTATATTGTTTGCCTCAGCTATTTTTCTTTTTAACTGGGTCATGTTCAGATCTAGAGCTTAGAAATACCAACTATTCCTCACTGCCCTCAATTAAAAGCATAAACCAAGTGAGATCAAAGATCAAGTCAACATGTTTCCCCTTTTTACTTTGTTTGCATTATACATGGTGTTAATAAAGCAGATTACTGTTACCGGATCAAGTCATGAAGCAGAACCTGTTTTTTTATTTTTATGAATGAATGAATGAATGAGCCCTCGCACAAACACGTGACGTGTTTGGATCCAGATGACATGAGGAAAGACGTGTCGTTGTGTGTATACGTACTGTTTTAGCGGACAGATGTGTTCATGGAGTAATGATGTATTCTTTGCACCAATTCACTTAAAGTACATTTAGCTGCTTTTGTATTCTTAGTCTCGTAGAACACCATTGGATAGCTGTGTTAACTAGTGCAACAGGATGCACTAGTCTTTATCTACTGGCCACACGCAGGCTTTTTGTTCAGCCCGGCCCACAGTTAGTGTCTATTAGAACTTTTGTGTAACACGATCAGACTGTACTGATGTGTTATCTGATGTTTATTTTATCATCACATGTTGTTTGCTGATGTTCTTAACCTGGTCCAACAAAACCAGAAACACAGCCAGAACTAGCAAGAACTCCAGACGGGACATGAACCCAAGACCACTAGTCCTTATAACACATTTATCTGATGCCATATGCAGCTAAAATTGTCTGAAATCTATTAACTATTCTTTGATACTTGAATACAGTTGATCTAAGTTCCACTGAAGCAACCTGCACAAGGTTCCTCTAGTGTCTCTACATGAAGGATCTCATTAGTCCCAGTGTTCTGGTGGATCTGTAGCTTTTTCTGCTGATCTGCAGGTCAGAAGAACACCGTTTCCCTTGAATGAGCCTCCGGAGACCGATCTCAGTGGTATAGCCTGGCTTCTTTCCCCCTCACACACAGACACTGGCACTAATTAGATTCAGGTTCCTGTAGGAGATGAACAAAAAGACACAGGACATGCCTGTGAAAAGAGGTGGTGTAATACTGTATGTGTGAGCTTTATGTAAGACAAGAGGAGTTAATGAACCACAGCAATGCTAAGAATCCTGGTGTAAAGCCTTGGACTGGGGCTCATTACAGTCTGTCATGCATGTTTTTAAGAGGAAGGATGATGTGTGCTGGAAACAACCACACATGAACTTGATCTGAATGGATGAATTGTATTTTCCAAGCCATTTGTGGTGGGAGTGGGTGTGATAACCAAGTTTTCCTTCTTTTGTTCAAAGCACTTGAGCTCAATGTGGTAACAGCATTTCAGAGGTACAGGTTTCAAGCAACCCAGGTAGGACTTGAACCCACAATCCTCAGCTGTGGAGGCTGATGCCTCATCCATTAGGCCACTGGCCCACACGGCAGTTCTATCGTTTTTGCCCCAGTTCTTAATTAGTATTTCTTATGCCTGAATTGCTGCACTATCGTTCTGTTGTGTTATTTAAAGCTTGTTTAATTGGTGATGCTCCACTACACTCTATTAGTTTGAATATGATCCTTCATCTATTGCATTCTGATTGATGTTTGAGGTCTTAGCATGTTTAGTTGGTCATCACAAGTTTTTGTTGTCGTTGTTTTTCTTTAGACCAGATAACAGTATTTGGACGATTGCCTTATCCATTAGGCCACTGGGTATCACTGAACTTTTACTGTCTAGAATTTCCCATGTAAATCTGGAGCTCTTTGCCTGCAGATGCTGGCCTCTTTCTGTTAGTGCTTACTTTGCTTCTGTAAGTGCTGAATGTGGAGCTTTTACTCACAGGGTTGTCTACAGAGAGTTCTCGTAATGCTACACTGCTTCAGCACATCTTTTAGTTTTAATAGGGATGTCATATTTAAGCAACATCACATGAGAGGGGTGCGGTAGTGCTGGATATAGCATGGCTGTGATGCAGTGGTAGGCACAAGGGCGTATACTGAGGATTTAAGTTATCACAGCTGTAATGATATTCAGCACGATGTGATATTGCTTTTATACAACAGTTTTACAAACACCATTTATTAAGTTAAGCCTTTACTTGTCACATATATTTTATTGCACAACAGAATTTCACAACTCAGACAAGTATAGCTGTGGTCAGAGCCTATGGTAAGCCATAATACAGCACCTTGGAGCAGATGGGGTTAAGGGCCTTGTTCAAGGGGCCCAACAATAACAACCTGGTGGAGCTGGGGCTGGAACCACAGACCTTCCAATCAGTAACTCATAGCCTTAACCCTCTGAGCCACCACTGCCCCACTCCCTGTCGATCTGTTGATCATTATCATAAGATTATAATTTAGTTTGTTTATTTAACAAGTTATCTTGCTCCACTAACATCCTTCCGCGCCTGGCAGAACTACCTGACCACAACTAGTGGAGCTAGCGACCGACAGTCCAGACCGACAGTTTGCTTGTTTTGTAATTTCCTGACCAGGGTTTAAACAAGGGAATTAAATTAAAAATGTATTTAAAGTTTAATCTGTGACCTCATATAAGAAGAGCTCCACCCCTGGCTTGTTGCTCAACTGTGCTGTTCTCTGGAGTAGCTCATTTCCACAGACACAGAAACAGTGTGTTCACAGGAGGAGTGAAACAGAGGGAGTTTGCGGTGTGGAAAACATGCATTTGCAGGGTCATTTCAGCTGGAGCGTTAATACACACACTTTAAAAGGGACCTCTGGGACCTGTGTTAGAGAAATTGTCAAATTATGGTACTTTTAAAAAGCACACTTCACTGAGCAGTAAGGTCTTGTTTGTCCCTATTTTCTTTCTCAGAGGGATGAGAAGAAAGGAGATGTAATAACCTTTGACTCCTTGCTGAGTTTATTGCTTTGAAGCAACACTGCTTCTTGAACATGATTGTAAACACTTAAACAACAACCGAGGTGGGACTTGAACCCACAATCCCAAGCTCCGGAGGCTGATGCCTTATCCATTAGGCCACTGGGTCACACAACACTGGCTCAGATCAACTGGCTACGTCCATGTGACAGTAGTGGGATTACAGTAGGATTTCATTTCAGTAACAAAACACAAGAGAAGATGGAGGAATAGTGAACGTCTCTCTCTCTCTCTGCTACTCTGTCTCTCTCTGTCTGTCTGTCTATTCTCCTCTTTCTTGGATCGATCTACCTCTTTTCTTGGTGTCCCTGAAAAGCCTGTACGGCTCACACTCACACTCACACCGTATCTCACTCTGCTTCATCAGAGCTGCTGGGAAATGCAAACTGCTTTCATAATTGTTTTTAAGATGGATATGTGTGTGTGTGTGTGTGTGAGTGAACATCTGCTCAGCTCTTCATCCAAACTGCTGTGTGCGTACGTGTGTGTGTGTGTGTGTGTGTGTGTGAGATTGCATTTCTGTATACCTGCACGACAGGACTATACATCTTCTTTACACACACAGCCGTATTTATGCGATCTCACACACACACACACACACACACCCTAGCCTGTATTTCTCTGGTTTTAATGTTGTTCTTTTAGGTTGAGGCTGGAATGTTGATCAGGAGAGAAAGTGCGAGCTCACGTCAGGCTCTTAACACACGGATTGTTCATGTCTTTGTGTGTTCGGAGCCGAGTCGTAACTACAACTTTCTCTATTCTGAATCATATCGTTCAGTGCATTCAGTGCTCTCTCTGTCTCACACACACACATCATCCTTTCACACTGACATTAAAACCCAGTTCACGCTCTGTAACTATCGCTCCACTCCTCCATTCTACTCCCATCATATTGTCATGTGTCCTCTATCCATCTATAACTCACAGCACAGAGCTGCCATGTCCTGGAGCTATGTGTGTGTATCTGTGTGTGTGTGTGTGAGTGTGTGTGTGTGTGTGTGTCACCATCAAGAAGGAGAACATTAATCTTGCATTTTAATCTTTCCTCTCGTGTACACTAGCAGCAATTATCCTCAGACAAACTGCATTTACCATTTCATCTCTTGGGAGTGTTTGTGTGTGTGTGTGTGTGTGTGTGTGTGTGTGTGTGTGTGTGTGTGTGTACTTCACACATGTAGAGCTTTGTTTTGTTCCATGCTGACACATTCAACAACACAATTTGTTTTCCTTTTATTTATTATTTATTGTAATAATTAACACACTCAGTGAGGAAGCGTTGATTCATTTCCTGTAAGCTGACAGCAGTGCAGTAGTGAAAACCACTGGTTGCTATAGCAACAGCTCATTCTTGTGTTTGAGGAGAAATGTGCTTATGACAGTATACAAAACATCTCAAAACACTCACTAGCATTAAACCACTGTGGACTAGCATCACTAACTAACTAAATATAGTAAGCAGCTAAACTAGCATTAGCAACAAGCATGATCATGAACAAGCATTGAATTAGCATTAAACAGATTAACAGCTAACTAGTATTATAGTATTAAACAGGCAGATTATCTAACGAGAGTTAGCAAACAGCTTTGAACTAGCATTGAACCATCAACAGCGGAACAGCCATGAGCTAGCATTAAACATACTAACAGCTAACTAGCATTACAGTAAAGAGCTAGTTACTACTAGCGTTAAGAAGACAAATCCACCAACTAGTGTGACAGTAAACATCTATGAACTAGAATCAAACACTTACACACTAACCAGTGTTATAGTTAACGGATATGAACTAGCATTACATGTATTAACCGCTAACTAGCATTATAGTAAGTTAAACCAGATTTACAAGAATTAAAAGGTAGTTATTACAGAACTAGCATTCAGCAGATAAATCCACAAAATGGTATTAGCGAACATCTATGAACTAGAATTAAATAGACAACCCACTAGCATTTAAGGAACCAGCTCCAACCTAGCACATTAAGCACTAACAAGCATTAAACAGACGAAGCCAGTAGAACTAGCACTAATCTAAAATAACACTAACTAGTGCTAGCAAACTAGTGCTAGTCATGAACTTCCATCAAACAGATAGCAGCTAAATAGCATTATAGTATCTAAACACGAACTAGCATTGAACTGATTAACAGCTAACCAGCATCACATTAAAGAGCTAGCCACTGTAAAACTAGCGTTAAGCAGACAGATGAACTAACTGAAGTTAGCAAACAGCTTTGAACTAGCATTAAACGGTTATGAGTTAGTGATAAACGTTAACCAGTACCCAGTGCTGAACTAGCATCAAGCACTAACTAGTATTTTAGTAAACTGCTATGAACTAGTATTAAGAAGGTTATGTACTGCGTCACTTTCTAGCAAACCGGCTGTTAGCATGTCGCTAAAGAGATGTTTATATGAAATGAAACTAAAAGCCATTAAATGAGGACAAACTGTTTATTGTGATGTCGTTACCCCGAGAGCGCTGACGAGCTGCAAGGCAACAGCATGTAAAATCAGCCACGTTATCGATCACTGCTGGTGTGTGTGTATGTGTGTGTATATGTGTGTATGTGTGTGTGTGTTTTCTTACAGAGGAATATGAGCATTACGCCTCAGGGTTTTCAGCAGACACACTCTCATACACACGACTGGGTGACAGATTAGTGTTTAATGGATTCCTCTCGTGTCTGCAGGACAAAGATGAACACGTGTGTGTGGAGTTACATTAGCATATATAATACACACATGTATAAGATGATTGTGTGTGTGTGTGTTTGTGTGTTCATCATAGATGTCAGTGCTGTGTAGAGTAAAGTTATGCACTGTCCTGTTCAGATCCTCTGAGTTACCCTGAGTTACCCTGAGTTACCCTGAGTTACCCTGAGTTAGCATCCAATTCTGCTGTAAACTATTTTCAATGGAAAGTATACGGTGGCCGTGAAGTGCAAAACGAATTAACAAAACTGAAAACAAAAAAACAAAACTGAAAACAAAATAACAAATTCAAAACCAAATTAACAAAATGGAAAACAAAATAACTAATTCAAA
>JAQMYG010000033.1:35117638-35142486 GCA_030014215.1 Clariallabes teugelsi
TGGTGGTTGTGGGGTTTGAACCTGGGATCTTCCGAACCATAGTCCAATGCCTTAACCACTGAGCTACCCCTGGCCCACCAAGCACCACTGTGTTGGTACTAATTGCTGTACTAATTGGTACTAATTACCAATTAGTACTAGTTGGTACTAATTGGTGTACCCCTGGTACACCAAGCACCACTGTGTTGCTACTAATTGCCCAAAAGGCCCTTACTATGTTTTTCCACCTTTAAAACAATAAGCTTTGGCATGGTGGTGGTGGTGTGGTGCTGTAGCAGGTAGTATTCCGGTTTTACAGCTCAAGTAATTGAGGCTTGATCCTGAGCTTGGGCTACTGATCGAAATTGGACCTGTTATACAAAATTAGCTCATTTTTCATTCACAAGAGTTTTCATTGGTTGTGCCTACACAGACAAAATGTTTTTTTTCCCCCCTTTTCGTAGTTTTTTTTATAAACATGGACTAAAATATTAGGGTTTGCTCATTGGTTAATGTGTTGGACTACTGATCAGAAGGTCCCAGGTTCAAACCCCAGCTCCACAAAATTGCCACTGTTGGACCCTTGAGCAAGGCCCTTAACCCTCACCTGCGGCGGTGTCTAATGAGATAAGAAATGTAAGTCGCTTTGTATAAAGTCATCTACCAAATGATGTAAATGTGCTTGAACGTGCCATTCGGATTTTGCACCTGTTATGACATCATTTCAGGAGATTTGCATATCTCCTCCTCTGGGCTGGAGTTTTTTGTTTCCTTTGTTCTCACTGGTTAAAAAAATGCACTTTTACAAAGGGTATGTGTGTCGGGAGGGGGTTAAGTTTTTAAGTTAAGCCTTTATTTGTCACATGTACATTACAGCAAAGTGAAATTCCTTCTTTGCATATCCCAGTGTAACTGGGGTCAGAGCGCAGGGTCAGCCATGATACAGCGCCCCTGGAGCAGACAGGGTTCAGGGCCTTGCTCAAGGGCCCAACAGCGGCAACCTGGTGGAGCTGGAGATCGAACCGCCAACCTTCTGATCAGTCACTCCAAAGGGCACAAAAACTTAGTTGCATTTAAAGCTACAGACTCTGAAATGTCAGCAATGGGAGTGAAACAGAAGGAATTACGGGATGCATGAGTGCATGAGTAGTATTTCAGATAAAACATTAACAAACACATTTTGTAGATCTCCACAAAAAAAACTCATCACCATGTCTGCTGTATTCAGTGTCTAGACCGGTCCATCACCACCCCTGACCATACTTTAATTAACATGCTGGCTTTCTAGGTAGGAGGTTTCCAGGAACCAAGGTCTCCAACTTGCCGGTCACTAGTTATGCTGAAGCAACAGGATGCTACACACAACATTGACCTTCATGGAATTTTGCATATGTTCTTATCCAAAGCGACCAACAGAAGTGGCTTTGAGATCTTTATCAAGGCTTCAACAGCAAAACCTCTGGTCTGCTCTCAATCTTGAATTTCCTATTGGGTATCTACAGATCAGCTTTTCCACCAACATAAGTGCATATTTTGGAAGATCTACACCAGTCTAACCAGGAGAAAGTCCTAGCTTTTGTAGATCCAGAGATAAGCAGAGAAGGACAGCAGGTTGATTAGAGTCTTCTGGCTCCGGTTACCACTTCTGACCTTGGTATGTCCTGTCAAAGTCCCACCTGTGAGTCCCACTGTAAGTGCATCATACAGTAACAGAGATGCAGGTGATATTTAACGCAGAGTGTCGGATATACTGTACGTATGAATGAGTTTAAAAAACATTTAGTTTCATAAAGGCTCTCCGGTTTCCTCCTACCTCTGAAAAACACATCAGAGTGTGTGTGTGTGTGTGTGTGTGAGATTCCCTGAAATAGACAGACGCGCCCCCATGCGTTGTGTTATATAATCTGTGAGCTGTGATCTGAGTCAGTATTTTGAAAAGGATAGATGAGGATTTATTCTGTCCTGTAAATGTGTCTGCTTAAGTGAAGTAGAAAACACCTGATCCTCATAATGCAGGAGTTACGAACACCAAAGAACGAATCTGACAGATTTCATGTGAAATTTCGTCCTCGTAGGAGGACGGTGTGAGAGAAAGATTGATAAAAGCCAAAAAAGAGGGAGACAGAGTGATAGATTTAAAGAGAGAGATGTAGAGAGACGATCTGTCTAATAAGCAGTCCGCTCCATATTCTTGGCTCCCCCATCCTCCGCCCTTCTCCACGGTTGCTAAGAGCTGCCTCAACCATTCTGGTTTCCAGGATACGGTGCAGAACCGGAGGCTCTGATTGGTTGTTCGCAGTAGAGAAAGAAGGAGAGGAAAAAAAAAGCCGTGTGAGAAGAGAGCGATGCTGCGGGAGTGATGGATGAGCGTTCCAGCGTAGCTCCGGGCCGAGTCACGTAGCTCTGAGATCAGCTCGTGTGTGTTTACTTACAGGAGAAATCACAGCCATGGAGGAGAACTGGCTTCATCCTTTTGTGTGTGTGTAAGGGACAGAGAGAGAAAGAGAAAGAGAGAGAGAGAGAGACATTGCAGATGCAGGGGAAGGCCTGAGCTTTGAAAACATGAGCGGAAAAATCAATGAGCTCTTACTGCTGAGATTTGGATTCTCCTGACATCTCGGCTAGAAGACAAGAAAGCAGAAAGGAGCGGAGAGGTGAGGATCTGAGGACCGGGGGTTTGGGTAGATAGTGGGGGTACGCATGGCTCGTAGCTGGGTGAGGAGCGCGAGGCCGAGGCCCGGCTTCCTCCACACGGTCCTCCGCTGCAACATGGAGCCCGAGACGCAGCGCGTGGTCGTCTTTCTCATCATGATGTTCCTCGTCATTGTCAATGTGGTGCTCGTGTTCCTGCTCGCCTTCCAGTAAGGAGCGAGGAAGATTTTCAGAGAGACGACAGACGCCGTGAACGACGTGGCACAGTTGTTTTTTTCTCATGGGCTTTTGGTATGATTGCAGCATAAACACACAGGTAAAGCAAAACGCTTTGTGCAGCGTGTTTCTCTTAAACATCCTCCGTTTCAGCATTTACATATTTTTATTATTATTATTATTATTAGTGCATGTCACGACTTAACACGTACACATCTGCAGTACTGCAGAGAACATGTTATTTATCATATTACGATAATATCCAAAGGCTGAAGACATACTCTGGGATTTTTATACTAAGATTAACACTTGATATATACTGATATCAACAAAAACAATATTATTACAATAAAGATCTTTTGAATCAAGGACATGATTTGTGCTCTCGTATCTTTTTAACAATAAATACAATCATACCAGTTGTACTCATTTTAAATAAATCAATCGTAAAAATGTGAAATATTTTATATACAATAATGAAAATAATGAATACTGACCAGTACAATAAGTAATAAATAATCACAACAGAGTCCTACAGTGTCATTACAGCTACTTTATAGTCTACAGCTACTCACTTTTAATTAGTCAAGTTCAAGTTGGCTTTTATTGTCATTTCCACCTTATACAGTTCAGTACACAGTGAACCGAGCCAGCGTTCCTCCTGGACCAGGATGCTACATACAACATAAGTTAACACTACGAAATAACAAAACTAACTAGCTAAGACACCTAATTATCTGACTAGCTAGGACAACATATTAACACCATAAATTAATAAAACGATCTAAGAATTATACAAAAAGACGAAAGAAGACAAAGTAAACAAGAGCTACAACTCGACACAACGCAATACTCTGTGATTATGAGTTAAGATTCATTTTCTAGGAGATGATGGATGAAAAAAAAAACAGTAAACATTACATGTTGAAGTAGCAGAAAAATCTGGGGCAAATAAAGCTAATAAATATTGTGCAATTGCAGGTAACTGAGAAATTAACTTGTCATTGATCCTTATTATTAGAATATCATGATTTTTTTTGCACAATTTCCATATTGTACAGCCATTATTGTGTATATTTTGTACAGCTAGGTTTTTAAAAAATATTTTCTATATCCCATATTTTATATTTTGTTCTTTTTCTCTGCAGTTTTTCTAAACTTTAGAAGAAGGTTTCTATATTTCATTCTTTTTTCCATTCCCTAATTTATTTCTATTGATAATTTAGATTGTAAGGTTACGAGCGTTCGTCTAAGCATTTCACTGCATATCGTACTGTGTATGACTGTGTATGTGACAAATAAAATTTTAATTTGATGAAATACGGCTTAATACTTTTCAGATCGAGAACACTTTATTCAACAAATAGCATGTGGATAACAGTACAAGGAATTTCCTTCAGTTTTGCCGGCGCTGCTTTTATTTTGTCATTTATTTTTTTTCATTCATTCATTACTTTTTTTTTTAAGTAAGACTGTGAAATTTAAATTAATCTCATGAAGGCCAGCATTTAAATTCAAGCTAAGTAGCTGCTACACTAAATAGCCCGCTTTGCTATTCAGCAGTGTTAGTTTCTAACGTAGGCTACAGAACAGCATGTTCAATTATTGATCATCAGTCTAAGAGAGACACCAAGAATCAAAGTTGGGTCGTGTAAAAGACTTAAACGTAAAACGTGTACAGCTAAGCTTTTCGCTAGTCTCGGTTTGGCTGACGTCAGCAATAACTTGGGCACTGTGCCTGTCCGAGGTGAGAGTAAAAGGATGCTGATCAATCTCATCTTCTTTAGCTGGACCAAAATTAACAAGTAAAATCTTTGAATTATCTTTGAATTTAGAAAAAAAAAACACTGGAAATGACGAGCACGCTATAGCATAAATAATGCTAATAATGTAAAGTTTATTGAATTATTCAACACGTTGATCTTCTTTGTTCATGTTCTATTCAATTCAATCCAGTTTTATTTATATAGCACTTTTAATAATGCCCATTGTCACAGGAACCAGACTCAGCCAGGGGAAGCCATCCTTGTTTGGGTGATATCAGATAGTTTGGGTGACATTTAGATGAATTACATTCAGTCACCTTTACAAAATCCCCTAAAAATGATATGTAAATGCAGAGAGAGCGCCTCCTAAACACACCGAACACTAAATCTTCCAATAATGCAGCTCAGCCACTGCAGTGCATCAACTACCATTAGCATGCCTCCTTTCAAAGGGTGCCTTTACTTTTGTCTTAATGTAGAAACAGCTAGTCTTTATTGATGGATTTAAGGTTCACTTAGGAGTGAAATGTAAGATCTAAAGGTTTTACACAAAAAGCGTGGGAGTGGCTACGTGGGGGTGACTAGCACTGTCACCTCACACCTCCAGAGCCGAGGGTTCGATTCCTGCCTTCGGTCTGTGGCTTGTGTGGAGTTGGCATGTTCTCCCTGTGCTTGGTGGGTCTCCTCTGGGTACTCCGGTTTCCTCCCACAGTCCACTGACATGCAGATTAGGTTAACTGGCGTTCCCAAATTGCCTGTAGTGTACGAACAAGTGTGTGATTGTGTGTGTGTGTGTTGCAATGGATTGGCACCCTGTTCAGGATGTACAGTACCTCGACATCGTGCCCTAAGTCCCCTGTGCCTTACCGTGCCCTACCTCTGTCTTACTATCCACAATTATTTCCAATTATTGTTTTCCAAAAGCACTGGAAGTCTTTAAGCTTCCGTTGCTCAGCTCAAAGCACAGATCACATTCTCGATAAAAGCTTCAGGCAAATGAATCAATGTGATTTGTGCCAAATTCAATTTGATGTTTAGGGTTTACAAATTTGATGCATAGGATTCTTTTCAAAGTAGAGATTTTAAATGCAATTACAGTAGAAGGCTTTGCGTATTTCTGTAGCTCTACTGGGCTGGTTGCGTCTCATACTCTGAATGTGTTATCACCATGGCTAATTATCTTTCATTTCTCTCTGAGTGTCTGCACAAAGTTGAACATGGTGACCTAGGGTATGTGAAGCTAAGCTGGCTTCTGACCTTGATCTCGGCTTCTGCAACGTTTTGGTCTTGATTTCCTGGGAAGGTCTTCATAGAAGCAAGTTTCATCATGGTGCTTGGTGGGTTTTGCAAATGCACTCGACAGAATACTGTTCTTGCAAGAAGTGTTCCAGAACAGCTGACCCTTATGTCTTAAAATAACAACTGACTGTTGTTGTTACTTCATTACCTAATGCCATATGTGTTATGTGGGAAAAAAAAATAAATAAATAAAACTGTACTTTTTGTAGAATGTAAAAAGAAAAAACCTAAACCAAAACCATTGAATTAGAAATAAGGCTTCTGAATATATAGATATCCGGAAACATACAAACTATAGGAAGTATTGCAATATAAATAACGTGGAGGAAATGAAAGGAGAACAAAAAGAGAGAAATCCGTGGGAATTTTAATACATTCTAGGGGAAAGGTAAGAAGACAGTAACAAAAACCTAACAGTTATTAAACTTTATGTATTTTATCTTATTTATGGACACCGCCTTTCTCCTTACCTCCTTAAAACCTTTTTCTAAGTTGTTTCAGAAAGACATTATGAAAAAAGAAACTCTTCGTTAGGAACCTTTATGAGTCTTAGACTAGACTTGCTTTTAAGAATTTTTGCAAGATGGTTGCCACAGGTACAGGATGCCTTGGTTGACGGACTTCCACGAGTGCACACTATGCCTAGGGTAAAGCATGGTGACAATATGTACAGGAAGAGAGCTGTAGAATTTAAATCCAAGTTGGTTCCAAGACATTTTCTTATTGTTTTTGGTCTATTTTTGGATTTATTGGTATTTTACTTGGACTCATCACAGTCTTGAGCAAATATGGTTTGGTCTTGACCAAGAGTTTGGAAAAATCTTAATTGCACATGATTTGTCTAGAATACCTGTTCAAAAATACAGCTTAACCATCGCAACAATGCATGAATGGAGCCAGCCTAGCTAATGTAAATTAGCTTATTAGCTTAGCCTTGAAAAGAATTTTATTTACATATTTTTTTTCATCTTGGTTTTGAACTTCTCGAGTTGTCTGGAATTGATCTTAGCTAGTCCTGTGCAAGAACTGTTTATGACAGGAAATTGCATTATATTAAAATGCCTTTCGCGGATTTTAATGCTACTAATACCTTTGTTAATGGTCATGTGATCCTTCAGGGCCCTAAAAGCTTAACTTATAAACTTCAGTTGGGGTAATAACATCTTGGATTGGTCCATATAGTGGATACAGGGAATGGATCTGGAGCAAGTGTATTGCTGCTCTGCAAGTAGTTTAAATTCTACATATGTTATATGTGAGTATACAGAGGGGCCCAAAAATGTATACACACTTCAACAGTTGTTGTCTATGCCCTTTATAAAATTCAAATTGAATGAATGCAGCAATGTGTAGTATTATGTTTCCTCTAGATATATCAGTATATTACCATGTGACCATGAGAAGAGAGGGATATATATTTTTATGTTGAAGTGTGTATTCAATTTATATGATGTTGGATGTTATTTTCCCTCATCATACTGGCCGACTGCAACTGAAAGTCGTGGAGAGGCAAAATTATGCAAGGTTGTTGCCTAGCAACAAACCCTTCTCTTTAATGATGGATTGATAAAAGAAAGAGAGAGTGTATTAAAATATTTCATATTTCTACTTCAACATTGCTTACTCCACTCTACAGAGGCTGTGACTTTATAGCATGGTAGCCCAGTGAATAAGCTGTTGGATTACTGATTGGAAGGTTGGGAGTTCAAATCCCAGTGTAGCCACTGCAGTGCCTTTGGGCAAAGACCTTAACCCTTGGTTGTCTAAATGAAAGCTGCTCTGGATAAGTCTGTGTGTGTTAAACATCATAAGATAACCTGACATAGCAAAATAACTACAGTAACTTACTTTTTCCCAAATAGTAAATTTCTTGTTAGCAGGGCATTTTTAAAAAAAATTTTTTTTTGGAATCAATTGCGCAATATCTTATAATAAGATTTAACATGGCTGGATATAGAGTAATAGGATTTGGATTGGAATGAAAGATTAGTGAATATCTTTAACTGGAAATAAGTGAATATTGTCAAAGCTGTTTCAAGAATTGATGTTACAGTCAGACTCAAGGGGTTGTTTTCATTTATGGAATTTGGCAGACACCTTTATCCAGAGCAACTTACTTTTTTTTCTTTTTCTCATTATTTATCTAAGCAATTTAGGGCATTGATTAAGGGCCCAACAGTGGCAATTTGGTATTGCTGGGGCTTGAAACTGGGACCTTCCGATCAGTAAGCCAACACTTTAACCTACCCACAAGGAGATAGCACTAAGATGTTACCAAGGGGACATGCCTTAAAACTGCTGCAGCTACTGTATATACAGTATGTGTCTACTTATTAACATACTGAACACATAAAACCAATTTGTTCTTCTTTGCTGTGTTCAGCTGATCAGCGATGGCAGCGTGGTGTATGCTGAGGCATTATGGGATCACGTCACTATGGACGATCAGGAGCTTGGCTTCAAGGCCGGAGACGTCATTGAAGTAGTGGATGCCACAAACAAGGAGTGGTGGTGGGGACGCATCCTGGACAGCGAGGGCTGGTTTCCAGCCAGCTTTGTCAGAGTAAGCAGTTTGGCACTTATTTTCAGTTCTACTCAACCCTTCTGTTTTGTTAAACAGTCTTGTTTGACCCTGCTTCACCATGCTTGTCCTCTTGCCAGTTGCGTGTGAACCAGGATGAGCCGATGGAGGATTACTTGGCACAGCTGGAGGAGGCTCAGGAGGAGCAGAGCTCGGGCGTCGGGCTGCTCCTCGGACCTGGCCTGCCTTGTAAGGAGCAGATGAGGACCAACGTCATCAATGAGATCATGAGTACAGAGAGGGACTACATCAAACACCTAAAGGACATCTGTGAGGTCAGAACTATGTTGATGCAGGAAATTGTTCAGAAAATTAAGGAGAATCAAATTCACCTGGGATTAGAAAGAAGGGTTCATTGGTAGCTAATGGTTCTCATAAAGGTTAGACTTGTTTAAAAAGAAAATCCTGTTGTGTTCTAATGGATTATTGAGATAAATGTACAAAAGAGCCATTCGTGGTGCTAGATGAGCCAGTTGATGTTTAACGACTTAACAGCTTTGCCTAAATTGGCCATTACCTCTCTGGCAGGAGGTAGGATTAGAACTCACATCCAACAAGTCTCTTGACACAAACACTTATGCTATCACTAAACAGCCACTAGTAGTTAGGTTATATGACTGGTTATTGAACCCTCTTTGGATGGGATGGATGCGTTAGCTCCTCTTTACCTGCCATGTTCTCATAGTCCTGCTAGCAGAACATGACACTACCTGGATTTGAAATGGTAGGAAGACAATGCGAACCCTTTAGTGTTTATGTGCTATCATTTATATATATATATATATATTGTTACACTATACTGCCAGATCGTGATCAACGTCACATTGATTAGGTCTGTACACTGCCAGCAATGGGGAAACTTGAATCTGCCCAAGGTTAAGCCCAGGGACTGGAGTTGAGGATCCCTGATATAAGGGGTAAATCCTTCAGCAAGTCCAAATCTGTCTTTCTATGAGCTGGGAATAATATAAGCGCTTTCTGTGGGCTTTCCAGTGAACATGCTCTAGTATAAGATGAGTTACGATAGGGTTGTTAAGAGGAGCAATCTCTGCCCACTTCATAATCTCATGTGAAAAGTATTATCTTTCCCAATCCATCTTATTGATATTTCTTCAGAAGAAGTTAGAAGAGACTCATTGGTTCTTGTCTTTATTGATGCCTCATACAGGATTAAATTCTTTTTTTAGATCTTGTAATGTTCACATGAACTTTGCTGAGCTCAATTGACCCTGATGATCTAATGTAATGACCTTAATTTGACCCTGTGTTCTCTTTCTAGGGTTACATCAAACAGTGCCGGAAGCGCATGGACATGTTCACAGAAGAGCAGCTGTGCACCATTTTTGGAAACATTGAGGACATCTATCGGTTTCAGAAGAAGTTCCTGAAGGGTCTAGAGAAGAGGTTCAACAAGGACGAGCCTCATCTTAGTGAAATCGGATGCTGCTTTTTGGAGCATGTACGCTTATAGAAACATTTTGATTCGTATATGAGATCAATCCTTCCTGAAACAGCAGTTTACTTTAATCTTATAACATTTACATCATAATCAGTCCAATTTATCTGTTACCTCCTGTCAGTGGGACATTTTAGTTACTGACATCACCATAGCATCCATAGCAGAGCCTGAGGATGATGAGAAATGTGTTTACCACGGACATTTTTATACTCATTTGCCATCTTACCTTTGATGTCATTGATCATTGATGCAATTTATCCTTTGATGCCTTTGATGATGGCATATATTTGATCTCATTCATCCTTGGGTAATCGAAATTTGCCTTTGATGTCCTTGATCGGTGTTAGCATGTTACCTTTGATGTTTTTGATCAGTGATGGAATCTAACTTTTGACATCACTTATCACATGACTTCATTTTATCACTGATGTCATTTCTTCACTGATGCCACTGTCGTTTCAATGTCATTATCGTTTGATTCCAGTGTAATCTCTTTTATGTTTTTCTAGCAAACAGATTTCCAGATCTACTCGGAGTACTGCAACAACCACCCGAATGCTTGCGTCCAGCTCTCCAAGCTTATGAAGCTCAACAAGTATGTGTTCTTCTTCGAGGCCTGCCGTCTCCTACAAAAGATGATCGACATTTCTCTGGATGGATTCCTCCTTACTCCTGTCCAGAAGATCTGCAAGTACCCACTGCAGCTGGCCGAGTTACTCAAGTACACCAACCCCCAGCACAGGTACGTAGTTGAAGTTGATGTTGGGGTGAAGGGAGTTCAGAGTGCAGGGTCAGCCAAGATACAGCACCACCTGGAGCAGGCAGGGTTCAGAGCCTTGATTAAGGGTCCAGTTGTGGCAGTTTGGTGGTACTGGAGCTCAATAACCAATATCTTCTGAGCCTCAACTCCCGAGCCACTACTGCCCCATATTTGTATGTATCGGGATTGAGCCCATGACTTTGGAGTTTTTAGCACCATGACAAGAGTTGTCAGTACTTCCTTCTAAAACTGGACTTGTGACAGGGCTACACATGAGCTCAATCAATGATGAACATTACCAAAAGCATAGAAGATAACAAGCTAAAATTTCTCGCATTTAAACTTTGATCACAAAATCAGTGTTTTTTGTGATGTCTCACGATTAAATTTTCTCTTCCTAGGGACTACAAAGATGTAGAGGCAGCTTTAAATGGGATGAAGAACGTGGCCAGGCTGATCAACGAGAGAAAACGGCGTCTGGAGAACGTGGATAAGATCGCCCAGTGGCAGAGCTCCATCGAAGACTGGGAGGTAATCTCATGTTCCTGTATTATTTAATATACTAAAACCTGTTTTGCAGGAAAATTTCAAACTGAAACTTTCTCAGTACTTGGGTCTAAAAATGGATTCAGAGGTGGGACTACGCTCAATCAGGGAGTAAGCTCCATGTCTTTGAACCATTTACCTGGAGTTTTTTGCAGGTGAAGCTAGGTAGCTCTTTAACTTATTGTTAGCTGTTGTTGGTCTTTCGGCTGTCCCCATAACGATCGGTCGCCACAGCCGACTGGCACTGCATCCAGTGGCTGGGGTTTGGGCATTGGGTGGGAATCAAACCCGGGCCTCCCGCATTGGAGGCGAGAAACCTACCACTGAGCCACCAAAATCATGGTCACCATGGTAACAGGACACTGTATGTTGACAGATTTTACTGCTGTTGAATGAAACCATGAGAAGATGATGTAATAGAAAAACTTTTAATCAAGTGATCAATGTAGAGTCTGAGCTACAGTAGGTAAGCTACAGTACAGCAAACGGCAGAGGGACGTTTCATCATTTTAATTTTAGATGAGAGAAAATATGTATCTGAAAAAAGAAACATGTTGTACTGTACCTAACTGTAAGAAAATGTTACCTACTTTATTGTTCTTTATGGAACAGATACAGATATGATATACTGTATGTGGAGCTACATGTACCTGCTGAAAGCTGATTATGCCACTATTCCATCACATCATATTTTTCATGTCCATACTTTTATAGCAATTACTGTTAAAATGGTGTGGGATGGTGTGGACCAATCAGAATCCAGCATTCAACAGTGCTATTATGTAAATGTTTGGTTGTTTGTTTGTGTGTATCAGGGTGAAGACATCCTCAGCAGGAGCTCGGATCTGATCTACTCCGGGGAGCTCACGAAGATCTCTCCACCTCATGCCAAGAGCCAGCAGCGCATGTTTTTCCTTTTCAACCATCAGATGGTGTACTGTAAAAAGGTGAGAGCTGAAAGAAAACACCCTCAGGCAGAATCTCACACTCTCAACTCAACTCGTAGAAAAAATTCCAGGTTGAGACAATGAGTTACACAAACAAGCAAATATCCAACATGGAGAAACCTTATTGTCAACTCCATGTTACCCAAGATTTTCAGTTAGCATTACGTTATTATGGCTGCCAACACTGATATTCTGATATACGCCGTCAAAACTGTTTGTAGTCTGGCACATAACTGCTCATAACTTCATTTCTATTCAATATTTTGTTTTCACTTATGGTGCAGGTTAAACTTCAGGCGGATATCTAAGGACTGGCAAAGTTTCATTAAATTCTATCCAGACAGTTTTGCGTGATGCTGTGACAATAAAATTTCTCGCATTTAAACTTTGATCACAAACATACACATAAACATGGACAGACATACAGACAAATCTTTCTCAGACTGGTTTCATATCCTTCAATGTAAAGATATCATCGAAAGAGCGAGTTCTGACCAATGTACAGACAAAACCTTTATTTTTATATCTATAGATTACATAGATAAATATATAAATATTTATATAATTATTTTACTTATATAGTTTAAAACATAATTATGGTCATTTGATTCACAGAGTACTATACCTTACACACAGTATCATCAGATTTTAAGTTTTCCAGCATCTTCAGGACAGAGAAGATAACGGCAAGCGTACATGTTTGATAGACCAACTGCACCTGTTTGGAGTAAAGTGTCGACTCACTTTTTGAACCTTTGGTGTTTGTCGTTGCTGGTTCAGGATCTGCTGCGCAGGGACATGCTGTACTACAAGGGCAGGGTGGACATGGATCAGATGGAGGTGTTGGACGTGGAGGACGGGAAGGACAGGGAGCTGAACATGAGTGTGAAGAACGCTGTGAAGCTCCGCTCGCTCAGTGGAGACGAGCTCCATCTCCTGTGCGCTAAAAAACCAGAACAGAAAGAGCGCTGGCTCCGAGCCTTCAGAGACGAGAGGGAGCAGGTGCAGCATGACCGAGAAACAGGAGAAACACACACACACATATATATATATATATATACATGTGGCCCCGCGTTGGTATGATTAAGATAAAGAGGCAATCACACAAGCAATCATTTTTATGTGGGGATCTTTTATTCTTGACTGTATCTTGTAAAGAAAATACAGCATTAAATATATTAGCCTTACTAGCTCTTAGCAATGAACACATAAACAAACAAAATAAACAAACAGCAAAAATCAATAAAATAAATCAAACACCCATTGGATGTATACAGTTTAATTTTGAAACCTCCAGGCTTACAGCTAAATTTTCCCCAAAAGTATTTAACCCTCTAAAGACAACGGTAGCAGCCTCCTAAATAAAGAAAATAACAATTAGGAACTGCTTACACACACACACACACACACACACACACGTCAATTTGCACATCACACCGATTATGTACACATGCAACATATGACTTGAACCCAGTAAATAAAACATTTACATTAACAATGGCATTAAGTACAAATAAAACAAACTTACAATTATCCTTGTAGCGCAGAAATACATGGAACTCTTCCAGAACCTTCTCCCCTCTGCATACGATATTACTTGACGTTAGTCTTGGTCATGCTAATAAGCTATCTAAAACACATAGCGCATTTTATCGCAATATATTAAATACACTTACGCGCTCTCCCCTGGATACACAAAGTGCTCACAATATCCCAACCAGTAAGAAGTATCCAATAAAACCAGCCAGGTAACTGGAGTTCATTAATGGAGAAAGGAGTTCATTAATATACACGTGCCTGTTGGTCTCTGCAGGTTTTTCCATCACTGAGGTGCAGAAGAAGCAGGCCATGCTGAACGCCTGTAAAAGCCATCCAGCAGGCAAGCCCAAAGGTCAGATCCAGCGAGCTCATGTTCATGTACAGTATATACAGTATAACCCCTCATGTTCATGTACAGTACATACAGTATAACCCCTCATGTTCATGTACAGTACATACAGTATAACCCCTCATGTTCATGTACAGTATATACAGTATAACCCCTCATGTTCATACCGTACATGTGTTAACTTGTAAACTTGATGCTACGTCCGAAGAACATTCATTTTTATTTTTATATTTAAGCAACATCACATGAGATGGACTTGTGCGTACGACCGCATTGCCACAAACACCATTTATTATCACCAGATTATGATTTGTTTCTTTATTTAACCAGTTACTATTCTCCGCCCACACATATCCTTCCGCACCTTGTGGAACTAACTAACTGTGACTGGTGGAGCTGGCGACCGACAGTTAGTGTAATTAACAGGGGTGAAAGTAGTTTTAAATTCTTACTGGTACTATGTGGCCACAAGGTGAGGAGAATAAACCATGGAGGTGGTGGACAGTCCTGAGAAACTTACCAGATTTACTTTATATTTCCACTTTTTCCAGTTTAGAATATCAGCTCCGTTAACTTCCAGGTTCCGGGGTCGAATCCCAAATAGGGTTAAATGGAAAGCAGTGATGCATATAGTTAATCATCCAATAAAAGAAGAAAGATATATATATATATAAAGAAAGAACCTGAAAACAACGCAGGTAATAATGCAGATCCGCTGTAATATTAAACAAATTTTATTTAAAATGTTAGAAGGTTTAGTCTCTATCTGCTGTATTTATTTTATTTAATTTTATTGTATTTTTATTAATTTAACTACAGTTTAGACAGTAATACACAGGACTGTATTATTATTATTATTATTATTATTATTATTATTATTTGTGCACTACTTCCTTATTTCTGAGAATACCTGTTTGCACCGCTTGCACCAAGAGCCACTGCACATACAGGTGTTGGACAATGAAACTGAAACACTGGCCAGTTTAGGGTTGGAGGTTTCATGGCTAAATTTGACCAGGCTGGTGGTTAATCTTCATTGATTTCACATTCCACCAGTAAGAGCAGAGTGTGGAGGTTTAATTAGCAGAGTAATAGCACAGTTTTGTTTAAAATATTGCAATGCACACAACATTATGTGTGACATATGAGAGTTCAAAAGAGGACAAATTGTTAGCGTGCATCTCACATGCGCATCTGTGACCAAGACAGCAAGTCACTGTGATGTACAGTATCAAGAGCCGCGATATCCAGGGTAACGTCAGCATTCCATCAAGAAGGACTAACCACATCCAACAGGAGGAACTGTGGACGCAAGAGGAAGCTGTCTGAAAGGGATGTCCGGGTGCTGACCCTGAGTGTATCCACAAAACATGAAATGAACATGAAGGTGAAGTTGAACATCTCCCATGTCCTGCACAGTCACCAGATCTGAATATTATTGAGGCACTTTGGGGTGTTTTGGAGGAGCGAGTTAGGAAACGTTTTCCTCCACCAGCATCACGTAGTGACCTGACCACTATTCTACAAGAAGAACGGCTCAAAATCCCTCTGGCCACCGTGCAGGACTTGTATCTGTCATTCCTAATATGAATTGCTGTATTGACGGCAAAAGGAGGCCGTACACCGTACTAATGAATTATTGTGGCCTAAAACCAGGCGTTTCAGTTTTATTGTCCAACCCCTGTGTATATACCATTGTGTATGTTTATATTTTAGTGCAGTTATCTTTTGTTTATCTTTACATTATCTTTATTGCTGCTGGTCTCTGAGAGCTACCAAACAAATTCAGTTTTGACAATAAAGTCTCTTTATCTTATATTTCAGTTGTAAATGAGGAACTGCACGCGGTGCAAATGAAGTACTGCACGCAGTCAGCTTCGGATTTTTAGATACTGTAGCTCTTTTTACAAACCACAAAACAGTTGCATATGATGTAATACATAATTCAGATCTTTGCATTTCATTATTTCATAATGTTGAGTTTTTAACTCTGTATGAAGTAAGAATATACAGAAATAATTGATGCTTTGCCACATTAGTTAAGTTATATTTCAAATGTACTAAAGCAAACACTGGTCATTCGAAAATGTTAAATAATTGACTGTTTAAAAGTCATGATTTCCTTTTCTTTTATGAGCATGTGTGTGTGTGTATTAACAGGAAACGTGGACTCGTCCCTAGTCTAGACTCCTGATTTCTAATACTGTGCGTTTCTCTTCTCTCAGCCGTGACCAGGCCCTACTACGACTTCCTGCTGCGGCAGAAACACCCGACGCTCCCCACCAGCCTCCCGCAGCAGCAGGTCTTCATGCTGGCCGAGCCCAAACGCAAGAGCTCCAACTTCTGGCACAACATCGGCCGATTGACACCTTTCAAAAAGTGAACGAATCAGAGACGGAGAGAGAGAGAGAGAGAGAGAGAGAGAAGAGCTCTCAGCTTGTGCCTGAACTTTACCCTTCGATTCCTCGTTTTATTATTATAATTATTATTATTTTCATTCCATCGTCATGGCTGTACTTACAGACCCCTCTGCCGATTTCTTGTACTCGTGTTGCATTTTTTTGGAGAAAGCACTTTATTAAGGTGGTTACAATCAGACTCGGCGACTGGCTCCCCGGGACTGCGGCGATATCTGTGTTTATTAATTATTTCGGGGACATCCTTTATTTCCTGGAGCTCTGATTAGCCTCTGTACACACTAATATCACTAACCTGGTGGTGTTCTGTGTTTCTTCTTTTTCTTAAATCTTCTCTTCATGTCAGCTGATGCCAATTGTACACAGTGCCAGATGGATTTGCTTTCATATTTAAGTTTGTTCCTCGTCACATGAAAAAGTAAATAAGAGTTATTACAAATTACTTCCTGATGACTTTATGTATCAACTAATATTTATTTTTGGGTTGTTGTTGTTTGATCAAATGTGACATAATTACATTACTGCGTTTCTTTACTGTAAGTGTCTCCTGGCAGGCGGTTTTATTTAAAGCAGTACGTCTTGAAGGTCACAGCAATGTCACTCTGGAATATGTTATTATTTTATTTGTCATTTTTTTCCAGGAATGCACAATTGCTAACTTCTCACTTGAGAAAACATAAAATACTGAAAATGCAACACCAACCAACAAACAAACACCAGAATCACTTTCTATTAAACTATGAAAATGTCTCAGGGTGCCGTTTCTACATGTAACACAAATCACCTTATTCAGTATCTTACTTTATGGAGCTTTTTCCTACTGTAACTAGCTCATGTGTTTTGCTAACAAACTCCACTCAGAGGTCATTGTTTATTTGTCATTTTCCCAGAATGCTTCAAATACTTCAGGTGGATAAAACGTACCATGTGACTTCTAATGTTAGGGCGATATTGGTAACAAAAACAGCACAGTTTCATCAGTTCAGAGTCATGGGATTTAAACTAACAACCTTCTGGTAAATAGTGGAAAGTGTGCCTGTCCAAGGTGATGGAATCACTTTAAACTAATTAAATTATTTGCTGTTTGTTTTAACTCAATCCATGAGGTTCGTGTTAAACAGGTCGTCTCCACAGCAGAGGAACGAGATGGAAATGAGATACATTAAGTGCAGTTATGGAGTGTTCATGACTTGGTAACTGGGGAGAATGGGATTAATTAAAACATGGACACGGCGTAGAAACATAAGGGAATGAAGTCATTAAGGAGTGGAAACAAGTTGGTAACACAAGAACGAGCAAATGAAAGAGTGGCCATGACTTTGTAACGCATGAACGAGATACTTAAAGAATGTTGATGACTTGGTAATGGAAGAGGACGAGACAATTATAATGTGGAAATGACATGGTAAGGATAATGAAAGGGAATTGGAAGTGGCCCAGACTTTGGACATGAGAGAACAAGATAATAAGAGTGGTCATAGCCCAGTAACTGGTGAGGACGAGGCAAGTAAGGAGCGGCCATTGCTTGGTAACGGGGAAAAAATGAGATAATTATGGTGAGACCAGGCTCGGTAAGTGGAGTAAATTAGATAAATTAAGGTGTAGTCAGAACTTGCTAACTGAAGAAAACAAGATAATTACAGAGTGGCCACAGCTTGGTGAATGAAGATAATGAGATGATTATAGAATCGCCATGACTTGGTAATTGGAGAGGACAAGGTAATTAACAAACATCCATGACTTAGTAACTGGAATAAAACTGATATAGTTAAGGAACAGCCAAGACTTGGTAACTAGAAATGAGCACTGAATAAAGTAGTCTCCATAACTTGATAACTGGAGAGAACAAGATAATTAAGCATTAACCACAACTTGGTGCTGAGAGAATGAGATAATTAAAGAGTTAACAGGATAATTAATGATTGGTCACAGCTATGTAACTGGAGACAGGAAGGAAAACAAGAAGTGGCGGAAGTTTGTTAATTCGAGAGGACCAGACAATTAAGGAGCAGTCATGGTTTTGTACGGGGAATAAAAATGAGATACCATGTCTTGGTAAATGGGGAAAATTTGATAAAGTGGGACCAAAACTTGCTATCTGGAAAAAAGAAGATAATGATAGTGACCACATGTTGTTAACTGGATAGAATAAGATAATTAACAAATCGCCATGACTTGGTAATTGGAGAGGATGAGGTAATTAAGGAACATTCATTACTCAGTAACTTGAATAAAACTGATATAATTAAGGAACAGCCATTACTTGGTAAAATTAAGGAGCAGCCAAGACTTGGTAACCAGAAATGAGCACTGAATAAAGTAGTGTCCATAACTTGATAACTGGAGAGAACAAGATAATTAAGCATTGACCACAACTTGGTACTGAGAGAATGAGATAATTAAAGAGTGGCAACAATTTAACCGGAGTTAACAGGATAATTAATGATTGGTCACAGCTATGTAACTGGAGACAGGAAGGAAAACAAGAAGTGGCGGAAGTTTGTTAATTCGAGAGGACAAGACAATTAAGGAGCAGCCATGGTTTGGTACGGGGAGTAAAAATGAGATACCATGGAAAATTAGATAAAGTGGGACCAAAACTTGCTACCTGGAAAAAAGAAGATAATGATAGTGACCACATGTGGTTAACTGGATAGAATAAGATAATTAACAAATGGCCATGACTTGGTAATTGGAGAGGATGAGGTAATTAATCAGTGACCACGACTCAGTAACTGGAAGTAAACTGAATTATAATTAAGGAGCAGCCATGATTTGGTCACTGGAGAGAACGAGATAATTAAAAAGCAGCAACAATGTACAGTAGGAGCTTGAGTGAAGAAGATATTTAAGAAAGGGTAGTGACTTGGTAAACTGGACCAGCATGTATTTATATACAACTGTGTCATCACTTGCATTTAAACTTTTAAACAAAACAAAAAAAACAAAACAAAGAAAGTCAAGACCCAGTCTCAAAAAAAGACCATTTATTTCCAGTGTTTTTAACCTTCTTTCTTGTTTTTAGCATTTTGGTCATCACACATGCATCTGTTTGTCATGCACACACACTTCCTCAGTCTGTCCAACTTCAGCCCTAGACATTACCGTCTCCATATAACAGCATGTGCATGTAAAAAAAAAAAGTATAACAGACCAGTAAGAGAATGAGTTAAGACTGGAAGCACTGGTTTGTGGTCACATTGTTTCATACAAAAATCGAGCTCACATTTAGAGTTGGTGATAAAAAATATGCAACATTTGACAAGAGCAAAAAAAAAAACAACAAAAAAAAAACCAAATCCTGTTGCAGAGATAAGCTGTACGAGGCACTTCATTACAGACGGACATGACATTGTGTGACTTTAATGCTTTGCACTTCCTGTAGTACCGGTATAAAGGCTCTAACTTATTATTATTGGTTTTATATTCCTTTATATAGAAATATAAATTGACTTCATTCTCACTTCGTCGCTTTGATGCCTGGCTGCTTCATTGCACTGTAAAAATAAAAACGAGCTTCCCACAGCACACAGCACAGAAAACAAGTCCTGATGTGGACTTTACCTTCAGATTAATAATAATAATAATAATAATAATAATAAAATAATCTCAAGTACAGAAAACAATGTGTATTTCAGGACTTTTTTCACATTAGTGTTCATCCTTTATTCACTCCCACTATGTATCAGGTTTAGTGTTTGTCCCATTACCTATGTTCATGGTAGCAAGCGACAAGTCATCCGCATTACATCTTGACGTGCAGTATGTACGCAACACAGACTTGTGACGTAACTCCTCGACAAATAAGATTTTTGTTATTTATTTATTTTTTAAATAAATGATTCCACCGAGCTTGCACCGCTAATTCTAATCCGCTAGTCCACCGCTAATATATATAGACCTATGTATGTATAGCTAAAGAAATTCCACTACAGACAAACTACAAGCTACAAAAGATGCCTGATGCTTGCCAGCATGAACATAGGATTAGCGTTAGCATATTAGCATAATTTACCACTGTATTGTTTCTTCCTTTTTTTTTTTTGTTAAAAGATCTAGTTTATTTATTTATTTTATTTAGTTTATGGGGTATTCCATGCTAACAGCGATGCATCTTCATGTAACCTCACCATAATTTCAGGAGTAGAACTTCACTAACAAACATGCTTTGACATGCTGGAGCGCTAAAAACATGACATGATCACGGAATCTGCTAAGTCAGCAAGCTTGGGTTTATGGGATGCTCCTTGTTTCATTAAAGTGACTTCATGTTAGTGGGGTAGGACTTGACCACAACATCCTTTCCAGTACTGTCTTCTAGCATTTCAGTATAAAAGACAAAAACTAATGTAAACCTTTTTATCTTTACCACGAATGTAGTGAAACAACCAAGATGTGTTTTTTTAGGGGGGATATTTGCATCTTTTTTTTTTTTTTTTGCATTTTGGCATTGGACTGTCATGGGACATGCAGCAAACAAGTCATGGAAGTGACATTCCAGTGACACAATGGAACTATTGCCATCTTTAACCATGAACTAAACCTCAGCATGAACCTGACCTGGAATATCATGATGGCCGCCATCTTGGACAATCAGGATCTATCTACGTTACAAGCTACATTATGGTGACTGACATGTCCATGTTCGGTTTGTTGCTAGAGGACGTCACACTAAATATTCCAATTGTACTGACTACACACACACACACACCTTAATCTAACACACTGATTGATTTATCCCTTATTGTAAGTGCCGCTTGTTGCATTTGATCACTAAAAGATCACATGACCAGAATTTATCCATGATGCACCCATGCTAGGAACTAGCGGCTTACACCTAAAACCCCTTGGAAACATAATTTCTCCAATACGTCAAGAGACTTCTCTTGCACTTGTTAGCTACGTTAGCACACTTGCAAAATTATAAAAAGACGGAAACATCCGACACCAAACACGTCTTGGCAAATCCACTACAGGAGCAACTCTAATCCGTAAAACTGAGATTACAATTACAAATCCGATACATTTTTACTCCAGTTATCCCTCTTATGAGTTTATACACATATAGATATATACAATTTATATTTTTTATACATATATATTTATATTTATATATACTTTGTTAAAAAGAGGAGAAGGGATTAAAAGAATAAAAAATATTGTGCAGTACCTCTATGAACATTCATTCATTCATTCATTCATTCATACATGAATTCATTTCTTCACAAACATCCACATTCACACACTCATATGTCGACATTTTTTTATAAACATTGGTAAAACTGCGAGCGCACAACTTGAGCCCCGGCAAGTTTATGTGGATGAGCATCGGAGCCCGAGTTCAGGTTGACTTTGCCTTTGCACTTTGGTTCTCCCCCATTTAACTGATCCATACTGGATTGGCAACTTGGCATCGAAGCAGAGTGACTCGAACCCTCGCCAGTCCCCGTTATGACGTTTGACCCCTGCAAACCAGCCCGAGATGTCCCAGGATGGGAGCTCTCATGGTTGATCCAATCCCGAATGGTTATCTCTTTCGAGTTCTGAAGTTTGAGCCGGTCTGTATCTGAAAGCTCCGCCCCCTTCTCGGCACCCCCCTGTTCACGCCAGTCATTAATGACTGCAAGTTCCCCGAAGTCCCGCTGCCCACCCAAAGTGTGTCTCCGACGGATTTTTTTCTCTTTCTTCCTGTTATTTTTGTGTCCTCCGATGCCAAACATGTCATCCGCAGACAAGCGGAAATGGGACTTCAACCTTTCGGTGATACTGAGATGCTTCATTGGTTCTGTCTGGTTGTGGGAAGAGGAAGAGGCGGAGCTGAGGCTTCCCACCGAACGGCCTTTTTTTACTGCTTCCAGGACACGAGAAAGACGGCTCGGTTCGCTTCGACTTATCCTCTCGCCTTCTCGGCTGGCTCCAGCTTCTAATGAAGAATCGCTGTCTGTTTTCTGGTGCAAGGACCGCCTTTTAGACATGTTGAATGCAGTCAGCCTTTGTGAAGGCGTGATGTAGCGGTTTAAAGGTTTTTGAACCTTTGGACACTCTGCCCTTCCAGGGACGGGGTGCCCTTTGGACGGGGTAACAGGAGTCGCTGTGCATCTGATAAAAACAGGAAACTCAGTCTCGCTGTCTGTCTCCATGTGTCGTCCTTCGCTGATCAGCTCGCTGCGCTCGTCATCTGCCTCGTCTCCACCCCGGCTCTGCAAATCTGCACTGAGCACACTTGACTCCGCCCCTGTCAGGAACGTCATAGAGGAGGTGGTCGAGTAATCCGAAGTGATAGAGCTGACTTCTGCTGTGGCTGATCCTCCGACAGGACCGGTTGGAAGTAGATCTGTGCCAGAGGAAGCTTCTATGTCCCAAATTCTCAATCGATTTCTGGATCTGGACATTTCTGGGTTTATGGTGCTAAGGTCCTCCACTTGAGGAGATGATTCAGATGTGGAGCTTTTGGAAGGAGCCGGAGACCGGAGCCGGAGACTGGGCAGGGTATAGTATTTTTGGGATTCTGACGTCTTGCTGGGAGGGTATTTCTTCAAAAAGAACGAGTTCCTGTGCTCTTTGCGCCCCTTGGAAGTTTTTTCAGGTTCTTTTTCTTCATGTGAGTCTCCTGCTTTATCCTGATCCATGGGTTTCTGGTCCTGCAGCTCGCTCCCAAGAAAAACAGCATCCAGGTCATCTTCAGAGCTGCTAGCATGCAGCCTTTCTTTGGGTTTCTTGCGTTTGCGGTTAGCTGCAGCAAAGATGGAGGAGACCAGTTCGAGGCTGTACTGGTCCTTCCCAGACCCCCACGAACCCTGAGAGAGAGAGAGAGAGAGAGAGAGAGAGAGAGGGGGGAGATGGCAGAGACAAATATAAGAGGAAACACTGATGATGGAGAAGGTGAAAAAGCACCAACATCATCGAGAGCAGCATTAAGAGCAGGAAGACAAAGATCTAACCGCTGTGGCCATTGCAACACCACTCCACCTGCTCCTCTGAAATCGGCTCAAATAAAAGAAAGACAGAATCAAAAGAGAAAAGAGTCTCAGTAAAAAAAGTGCCAGAGCTTATAAAGCACACCAGCAACACTATCAGTGAGATCATTGATTCACCGTCATCTCTGTCTACGTCCAATAATCTCTGAATAATCTGCATGAGTCAAATCTCAATGAAAATTCTCTCCAATTGAAAAATTATCAATTTAATCATTTTAATAATCTAATAGTCACATTTTTGTTGGTCTTATTACATGTAGGTTTTTGTATTCTGATGTGCTCTTTGTGTAAGACAAGTCAACTCCCGTGAACAGACTGAAAACAGACCTATACAGAACATAAAGTATATTAGCAGCACTGACTTGGACCTCTGCACGTATATATATGATATGATATGAAATGATGTAATATATGATATGGATGCACTGCTTTAGATACATCGGTCTAGCAAGCGGTCATGACGAGCGTGATCTATGCAGAAAGCACGTCTTGATGGATTCTGATCCGTCTGTCAGAGCTGCTCGTGTTTGACTCGTTTGTGAAAATTCGGGCTTTGTACCTAACTGTGTTTAAAACAGGGTTTAAAAGATCCGACTCGTACTCACCTTCGATTTGGCAGAATCACTAGTGGGTGAATCTGTGGGTAAAGAAATAGAGAGAGAGAGTATATGAGGAAATAAATACAATCTATGAGTTCCCTCGGTCCAAACACAGAGTCAATAATGTGGAAAGACAGGGAGGACAAGACACTGTGTAAGATGGGATAGAAAAGTGCAGGGAGTGCATGCAGATGAGTTTAGAAAGAACATACTGCATAACCAATAGTCTAAGGGTAGTCTCCACCTGATCCACCTGGACCTGATCCAGCTTCTCCCCTAACCCTTAACAAATGAGATGCTGTAAAACACCTCCCCCTCCCCCTAGTTTGACTCATCCAGGTAAGAGAGAGGCTTGGTCCGTACAGGTATTTGGAGCTTGATCAGGTTTGAGTCCAACCCCTGGACTATTGGTTTGTCTCTGCCCAAGTAGGAGGAACTGGACCAGGTCTCGCTCTACCCCCTGCACTTTAATTGTAACTCTGTAAGGTATTAGGAACTAGATCAAATCTGACTCTGGACTTTTGATCTGACTTTACCAAACTAAGCAGAGCTGGTTCAGTTCTAAATTTACCCCCTGGAATTTTGGTTCGACACCACCCAGGCAGTAACAACTGGATCTGGTCCAACTCCAACCCTTGGATTTTGGGTTTGACTCTGCTCATTTACTAGGAGTTAGATCTGGTCTAAAGACCTCGGTGTGATTATAGATTCCAGCCTTTCATTTGAAGCTCATGTAGATAATATTACCAGGATAGCATTCTT
>JAQMYG010000033.1:35239991-35264479 GCA_030014215.1 Clariallabes teugelsi
GTTGGGAGGAGTTTGTGGTATGATGTAATGTGTTGGGAGGAGTTTGTGGTATGATGTAATGTGTTGGGAGGAGTTTGTGGTATGATGTAATGTGTTGGGAGGAGTTTGAGGTATGATGTAATGTGTTGGGAGGAGTTTGTGGTATGATGTAATATGTTGGGAGAGGTTTGGGGTATGATGTAATGTGTTGGGAGGAGTTTGGGGTATGATGTAATGTGGGACTGGTTTGGGTATGATGTAATGTTTTGGGAGGAGTTTGGGGTATGATGTAATGTGTTGGGAGGAGTTTGGGGTATGATGTAATGTGTTGGGAGGAGTTTGGGGTATGATGTAATGTTTTGGGAGGAGTTTGAGGTATGATGTAATGTTTTGGGTGTGCAAACTTATCTAAGGATAGACATTTGGACGTTTGCCGTTGTCCTTAAATATGCCATTAGTTCTGGTTGAACCAACACAAGATTTATAAATTAATAATTCAGTTTTCAGTTCTCATATTTTATACACAAAAATAATTCCTGAAAAAAAAAAAGAAAAGTGTTTTTCACGCACGACCTTGTGAATGCGGCCTCAGTGATGAATCTGAAGGTCAGGATTACATGCCTACAGCATTCTCCAATCCCAAGCCCATGACAGATGGTGAGTTCAGATCGTTATGCTGTTCTCACACCCAGGCTGAGTCATGGAATGTTTTCTGTATGTGAGAGAAACTCTCTCTGCCAAACATTAAATCTGGCCAAGCTCAGAACCATCAGGGCATGAAGCTAAAGCACAGCAGGAACGCAACTCGTACCACATTCTGTGAAGTAGTAGAGTCCTTAAACTGCTAAGATCATTCCATATGCTCTGTTGTTTGCTGGTTGTCCATGCTAGACTCATTTATATTCCACAACAATCTTAAAACCTTTATACTGTATTTAATTAGATGCATTTGAGAAGATCTAGTTAATTGTTTTGCTTATTTCATACATACATTTACAATTAGGCATTTGACAGACGTTCTCAACCAGAGCGACTTACAACCTTGCTTTGAAGTTTCCGTCATTCGATAGATCCTTACACACTGGAAGCTCACTCGATGGCCTTCAGCACTTGTCTCGGCAAAATGATCTTTTCTCATCAATAAAAAAACAAATCAGCCAGTTGAGGTTAATCAGACGTGACCCAGATATTTAAAGCAAGTCTCTAAAGGTCGAATCACACTTGCACGATTCTGGATGATATGAATCACGAAGTTCCTTCACAATGAATGCTTTTATTTTGTACTGTAGTCTGTATTTCATGATTGTCCATGTAAAACACTTGCAATACGATTTACTATTAATATCACATCAAATCATTTACTGGAAAGCCTGAGATAAATCATAATATAAAATATGATTAAACCACTAAAATCCCCGGCTGTATTATGTGGAGAAGGTTACCAGTTGGAAAGATAAGCTGATAAAGCGCATTTACAGCCAAAAGGTACATTTCATTTGGACATGTTGTAATTATCAGATAGTGATGCAGGACTTTAACTTAAAGTTCAAGAAAAGAAATACAGGAAACTGAGACACGGCTCTGTTAGAGACAAACTCCCCCAAAACTCCCCTTAACTCTTGCTTAACCTCTAAGTCTGTAGTCTGAAGTTATTTCAGTATTAAATCCCCACTACATTCACACGCAGGTCCATCACAATGAGCTTCTGTTAGTCTTGTAACTTCTATCAGTGTGAGATGAAAAAACAAGCCCACATGGTCACATGTCTGTTTCTCACAGTTTATACTTTAGCTTTCCCCTCTCGCTGATCACGCAGATGTGCTGCAGAGAGAGAGAGAGAGACAGACAGAGAGACAGTGAGAGAGAGAGAGAGAGACACAGAGAGAGAGAGAGACAGTGAGAGAGAGAGAGAGAGAGACAGAGAGAGAGAGAGAGAGACAGAGAGAGAGACAGAGAGAGAGAGACAGAGAGAGAGAGACACAGAGAGAGAGACAGAGAGAGAGAGACACAGAGAGAGAGACAGAGAGAGAGAGACACAGAGAGAGAGTTATTTTTTTCTTATTATTAGAGCATACCTGTAAGGTAGGAATAAATCATCTAGGGAATGCCTAAGAGGTTGGGAAATGATCAACTAAAGAATGCCTAAGAGGAAAGGGAATGAACTCTTGGGAAGCCCAGAGAGTAGAGAAAACTAGGGAATGTCTTGCAGCTATGGAAAAAGAAAGGGAACATCTGGTAGGTAAATACAGAGAAAACTGGGGAATGCATGGGAGGTAAAATGAAAACTAAGAAATGTATGTAACTTGAAAACTAGGAATATACCTGTAAGGTAAAACAAGCTAGGAAATGCCTGGGTGCTGAGGAAGAAGAAATCAAGCTAATGCCAGGAGATAAAGAAGAAGAAAAAATGCCTGGAGGGTAAGGGAGAAGGAAACTAAAAGTAAAGAAGTCCAGGAAAGAGAACAAAATCTTAGAAAGCCATGAGAGTTAGGGAAGGAAAAAACTGAAGGAATTCTTGGGAGCTAGGATGGCAGAAGGAAACTAGGGAATGCCTGAAGGGTATTGAGAATGCCCTTGAGATTACTTAGGGAAGAAGAAAGGTGCAGAATACCTGGGACCTTCATATGGGGAAAATAGGGAATGACGCTAGGGCATGCCTGGGTGCTAAAGAAGAAAGCACTTAGGGAATACCTGGAAGATAGGGAAAAAGGAAACTAAAGAAGGCCTGGAAGGAAAGAGAACAGAATCTTGGGAAGCCGTGAGAGTTAGGGAAGAAAAAATGGAATGCTTGTGAGCTAGAGAATAAAACTGAATAAATAAGGTGATGTCTGGAAGCTAGAAGAGATAAGAAACCAGGGATCGCCTGGGAAGTATTGAAGAAAGACCTCAGACTTTTTCTCCTTTTGGGCAGCAGCAGTGAGCGCTGCAGAAATTCCCAGTGAGAATAGTCTAACAGAGAGCCAGTGCAGCGCTGCACGACTCCAGTGTGTAAATCAGTGGTGTGTGTGTGTGTGTGTGTGTGTGTGTGTGTGTGTGTGTCCACTGAGCTCATCATGCTAATCTGCCTGGAGAAACTGGAGATGTGGGAATTTGCCTATGGAAAGCAGGGTGGGAGTGGAGCGCTCCTGTCCTTCTCTGCTTTCTCTCTCAATATCAGAGCCTCACGAAACATCTCAGAGAACTCACATTCAGGTCTCGGAAGTACTCGTTGTAGTCCAGAGCGTAACCAACAACGAAGCGGTTAGGGATGACAAATCCAACATCTGAAGAGACGGACATAAAGAAAAATGAGAGAATAAATTGATGACATCTGTCTGATGTAATGAAGATCCTGTTTTTGAGGATGAAGTTTTATCTCATACAGTATTTACAAGATTTGTGACTTTACAAGGTTAAAGATCACCTAGATGACCTGGACATGACCTAAAATTAACTGCTTCCAGAGTCAAATTCCTCCCTCGTGTCAAAGACTGTCTTGCAAATTGTCCTTTTTTTCAGCAGGCAAATTTTATTCCTGTTTGTTTTGACCACTTCTGTAGACTAAACTCACATCGACAGAGGGTTAAAAGGAAGCCTTAAAGTGAAGAGACAAGAAATGCTCAGTGTGTGTGTGTGTGTGTGTGTGTGTGTGTGTGTGAACAGAAATGGTGAGCACTACCTGAGGATTTGCCTGTAACATTTGTAAGACAACTCATTGCTACTATAATCACACATTCCCTGTGCATTGTGGGAAATCCTGCTGCCACAGAGACTAAAATAAGGGTTCAATAGAACGAATGCTTTTAGGACATTTCTTAAAAACAGCTGATGTTTCAGTAAGATCACTTAATAGTCATGACTATCGGGATGCTTTAACGTCTCTCAAACTCTTACAGGTTAAATTGAAGCGAAAAGTTATTTTCATACCCAAATGAAAAACAAACAAACAAACAAATGAATAGAATTCTGTCTGAGGAATGTGTAGGGCTGAAATAAATCTCTTTTTATTTACTGGTCAGAAACAGAGGTCTCGCGGACATTCTTGAACTTTTTGTTAGATCGCATCTGGACAATTCTTGGCTGCTCGAGTCCTAAATCACCTACGAGCTGACTATGCAGTAGCTATGAAATGTTAAGATGTACTTATGAATGACTCAGGACCAGAGGACGCCAGAGTACACGAACCCTGAACTTGAGTAATATTACTCAAGTAAAAGTACAAGTTCTCCCTGTACACGCGTACTTGAGTAAAGGTACAAAAGTACTTAATTTCCAATTTACTTAAGATAATGAGAGCTCGGATTAATTTACAATTCACGCAATTACACACAATCGTCAGCAGGTTCCCTCTTCAGACACTACACACCACTGTGGTTATGCCACGCAGAAATGTAGTGAATGTACAGATATTTGTGCTGTAATTTTGTGCTGAGTAAAAGTTAAACGTATCCTAAACTATAAAACTACTCAAGTAAAGTACAGATATGTAAAATGTGCACTTAAGTACAGTAACAAAGCACATGTACATCAGTCACCTCCCACCTCCGCCTATAGGACGCTGCTATGCTCAGGCTGAACTGTGAGGAACTGTCCAAGAACTTTCATAGCTATGAATTGCTGAGACTTCTCAGGAACTGCTACGGTTTCTCTCGAACCCACTCAACTCATTGTTGTGTAGATGTTGTCAGATACTGAATGAACTCACAGTCTGGAAGTGTTGTAGCTCTGCCGGGAATCCGCTTTACCAGCAAGCTGAAGAACCACACACACACACACACACACACACACACACACACACACAGTGCATGTTTTCAAGCTGTTGTAGAGGGTGAAAAAATATTGGCACACTCTTCCAAGAGAAAATGCAAATCATTATACACATCATTTCCAGTTAAATAACTAGTCAAATAAATATTGTTCATACAGTACTGATCAAAAGTTTTGACCCCCACCCCCCCAATTTAAATTGTGCTTTCGAGGAGCCGGACTTTCTTGAATGTTTAAAATAGGCTTGAGCAATAGACCTCCAGGCTTCCTGAAGGATTTTTTTTAGTCTCTCACTTTCCGTCTGGTTCCAGCACCTGAGCAGCTTCAGAGGAATGTTTTTTTCTGTTTGGTAAGCTATAAAAAGCTGGTGTCTAAATCTTGTATCTCCAATAGATGTTCAAACTGTCTTCATTATGCTTTGTTATTTTTATTTCACATGAAAAGTGATGGTTTTGGAACATTACAGAAATGGATATTAAGGTTAAAACAAACAAACAAACAAACAAACAAACAAATGCATCCCCTCCTTGAAAAGGGTGCCAATAATTTTGGGGCTGAGAACAGTACAAATGGTTACAGATGCCTGAGTTTGGCCAGTTTCCCCTCTCCACCATGGTTTAGATTAAATGAATGATGTATCACAAGCATATCTTTTTGTCGAGTTCTCACCCGGCCACCCTGACAGTCTTGGGCTGGAACTTCTCCACGTGCTGCAGGAGCATCTTCAGGGTCATCCCAGTGTCCACTATCGCCTTCAGAGTGAAGAGTGTGTTATCAATTTGTGTCTCATTTGATGGCATTTTGATGAAACAAAAGAGAAGTGTAACCTGTGTTTAAATCATAATATAATAACATAAGCACTGTAAGTGTGGACGATGAAAAGCCCCATCATATACTGTACACTCTACAGCAGCTGTTTAACATACACTCGCCCTTATAGAGATAAAGTCCTCAGTCATCAGAGTTTTCAGTGACCCTGTAAGCTGATCATCCTGATGTTGATGTGTTTTCCTTTCCGCATGCTCACTGTCCCATTAAACCACACAGAGTTAATATTGCACCTTGCAATAACAAACAATGGCAAAGTGCATCCAGTGTGTCTATGAGGGACCGAATCATTTCTCGTGTAATTGATATAGAGTACTGTAAAGATTGAAAAGGGAAATAGGGATGAATGAATGAATGCATGATATCTGGTCAGTTGATCAGAAATGGATGCGCACCACAGTGACCTGATTTCCCAAATTAAGGCGTGTAAGAAAAAATGTCTTATTTTTTTGTCCTGTCCAATGTTTAATGCTACTTTAAACATTATGAAAGGATTTTGAGATGCAGGTTTTTAGGTTGCCCTTTTTTTTTGTTGCTGAAACATGGCAACCCTGGTTAGTGACGTTGCATCACATTTTGAACAAAGGTGCATCTTAAACTGCTCACGAGCTGTTGGACCAGACTGAGTGATTTATAGTTTTACCTCTGCATTGTATTTGTTTAATTCTATGTCAAAGAAGGTGATAAGTAATGATGAGCTCACTTACCTCAACAATCAGGATGTTCTGTGTTACATGTGGAGAGAGAAAGATGAGTGAGGAAGGGAAGAAAATCAACAAATGAACACATAATACTGCATGTATAAGAACAGTGAGACTCATAATTTGCGTTACTTTTGCTTAACTTTTATGTGAAGCATCTGTGCATTTTGGTCCTCCACGTACAAATTATTTATAGCTGAATGTTTAGTTTTATCTATTACATATAAACTGTAAATTACTGCAAACTGTAAAATTATTTGGGAGGCCATGACCTGAGTAACAGAATACATCAAGTTGGTTTTTGGGATTTTTGTCTGTTTATTTGTGTACATATCACATTAAAATTACTGAACGAATTTTAATGAGCTTTTCACAGGTGTATTTGGCTGAGCTTGAGGTAACATATGGGCTTTGTTTCATCACAATCAGCCCATGGGAAGAGAATATATGCTAATTTGAATTTTAAATGGAAAACGCCCTTATATCATTAAAAAAAATCAACCACAAAAAAAATCATGAGTTCATCTCAAAATTCGACAGTGCCGTACATTGTAAACATTAAATTCCACGCGAATTAAGTCACAGGCACATCTAGTGTACAATATGATTGAAATCTGCCTATCGTTGACTTTATAATACATTTATTTATTTATGGTGACATCATCACACGGGAAATGCAAAAGTGTTTATTTTTGTCTGTGGTGTGTTTCCTTAGATAGTGACACGTAATAGTAATATATTACTGCTATACAAAATAATGACTAATAGTAACACATTACTTTTACTGAAAAGTAACTAGTAATAGTAACTAATTACTTTTATTAATAACTAGGACAACACTGGTTACTTTAGTATCAGAGGAGGGCAAAGTACACAAATCCTGTAGTTAAGTAAAAGTAGAGATACCTTAGTTGTTACTCAAGTTAAAGTAGAAACTCTCCATTTACATTTCTACTTAAGTAAAAGTACAAAAGTACTCACTTTCTCAATTACAGAGCTTGTTTTAGCTCACAGTAGCCTTAAAATCATAGTAAAAGCATCTCTCTCTCTCTCCTGTGATATTTTCATTGCTGTCCGCAATCATTTCTGTTTCTGTAGTTATGTAACGCAACATGGTGCAGAAACGTAGTGAAGTAAAAGTACTGATAATTGCTGTAGGATGTAGTGGAGTTGAAGTAAAAAGGTAGCCTCTAATAAAACTAATCAAGTAAAGTACAGACATGTGATATATACATTGAAGTACAGTAACTAAGTGAACCTTCTGATTAGAACGTACTTTAGAAGGACACTGGATGTTTCATCAAAGTTTTTAAGTAGAACCCTTTTTATTGGAACTCTTAATTATCCAGTAAACCTTTCTAGGACCTTAATTCTTTGTATTGAGAAAGCAGACATTTTGAAATCTGTGTGTTTGCATTCTTCATATCAAGTGTAGTGACTGAAATGCTCAAGGTTAGACTTCCTGTTTTTGACTTCCTGTTTTTGGTTTCTGACTTTTGACGTTTTGATTTTTGTAGTCAATTGATTGTAAACTAACCCAAAAAATGCTGCAGAAGTCCATTATCCCAATTATACGCCACATAGACCACAGGAGAAGAACACATGAAAACTCAGATGTTGGAAATATTGAGATATTTAGTAGGTAACGTATATGAATCGTTACACAGAATATTACACACAAAGACATTTAAGAATATACTGAAGAACACTCATCATGTCCAACCTTGTTTTATAAGCTATTGTAATAGATTAATGAATATAATTTCTGATAAAACTATCATGTTAAGTGTTAAACTCTTCAGAAACTCAAAAAGACTCTAAGGATTAACTGTCTTTGTTTTCTGCTTCTGCTCTCAGTACCGGATGCAGATGTTTCAGCACTTCACCCCTCTCTCTCTCTATCCCTCTCTCCATCACTCTCCATCACTTTTGTCCCTTTTTCATTCCAGTGTAAAAACCACAAGATCTAACAAAAGGGAAAAAAAACACTCATAGCTGAATGGAAAGACTTATGCAAATAGTCTCCATCTGTCTGAACATTCAAGACAAGATTTAATACAATCCTGGTAAAAGTTAAGCCGTTCGGTGGTGTTCGGGACTGAATAACACGTGGACGTGTTTACTGAAACTGCAACGCAGGCAAAACTTTGGAAATGAAACACGGCAGTGGCCTTGGTGACGTTCCAGCGCTGAGCGAGATGGAGAACTAGATGTGGGTCGGAAAGCAGAGTTTTACTCGTTAGCTATATTAAATAATTAAACTAAACACATGTTGTTAGAGCTTGTGTTGTTACAAAGCTCTGACACTGAAGACTCCTTCCATAAATATTACATATTAACACATCCCTGTGAATGAGCCCTTACTATAAACGCGATAACGCATCAGAATGCGTGAATTAATATAAACCTGAGCTACTGTCAGAGTTTCTGTAACTGAAAACTACAGACCATTGTACTGCACATGACCAATTCCCTGTTCAGAGCTGACTACACACGTGACAGAATAATGTCATGCTCTTCCACATGTGTCAATTACATGGAGTGACTGAAGGCATAGAGGACAGTTATTACAGGGGGAAAGGAGTGGGTGTGGGGTGAAGGGTGAAAAGAGGAAGCAAAGCAAAGAGTGAAATTTAGAAAGGAAAGTGGTAATATGACTGATGAAAGACAAAAAAAAAGAAGGCAAAAAAATTACATCTAAAGAGATTAAGTGAATTAAATGAAAGCAACAGTAATGAAGAAAGAAACAGAAAATGTAAGAAAGAAAGAAAGAAAGAAAGAAAAAGAACGAGGAAACAAAACGTTAAGAATGGAAAGAGAAAGAGACAAAAAAGGGGAAAAAAACAAAATAAAAAAGAAAGAAACAGAAAATAATTTAATAAATTAATAAATTGGAATGACAAGAAAAAAGAGAAAAATATAATGAAATAAAAGACAAAAACAGACAAACAGCTAAATAAAAAAAAACTATTAAGGCAGAAATTACCGAATTATTAAATGAAAACACACAGGCAGAAAGAAAAACAAAATGAGAAAGAAAAAAGAAAGAAAGTAAAATAAGAATGAGAGAATAAAAGAAAGAGAACCAGGCAGAAAGAAAGAAAGAAAGAAATGAATGAATGAACGAACACTTAGGAGATAGAAAAAGAAAAAATACAAAAAAGAGTACAAACAGAAAATAAATTAAAAAAGAAGGAATAAACAGAAAAACATGAATGAAATAATAAATAAAAACAGATGAAAAGAAAAAGACAGGAAAAAGAATAAAATAAAAACAAACAGAAAGAAAAAGATAATCAGAAAAAAAATGAATGAGTGAATAAAATTTATGTTAGAATTTACGTTGTTACAGTTTTGCCTTTTACCAGCTCTCTGTGCGTGTATGTGTGCATTGTGCATGTACATGTTTGTACGTGTTTGTACGCGTGTGTGCATGTGTGTATCTGTGTGTATGGTAGTTGTAGTATTAATGAAGTGTAATTGCGTCTTTCTGTGTCTGTGCTACACATGACTTCCACACCACAACATCAGATTGGCATTGAATATCACAAAAGAAGTTCATAAACAGTTCAACATCGCAATTTCGCAAAAAGTGGGTTCTTGTGAAAGCTGAGTCTCCGGGAGGCCAAATTTTTTTTCTGCCTCCCTGAATTTCTGCACAGATGACAGGAGGACAAATTAAACCCAGAATTGGGCTCAAACAGCACCGGGTCGCCGCCGCCGCGAGGTCCTGCCGTTCTGTGGTCCGTTTGAGTTTGCCCATTTGTGGCCACTCTCGCCTGTTTGTTTTCTGTTCCGTCTGCGTTTACGTACGAGATCGAGCGATGACGACGGACTTGTTAGATACGTCTGTGAAGCCTCGCTTTGATGTGGTCTCGCAGCAGAAACGAGGGGAGGAGTGATGGTCGTGTTCTTGCAGAGCTCAGTGTGTGCTGACGTTCTGCATCGTGTCCTGAGGCCTGAGGGCTTTGCTTGTGTTATGGTGAAGGTAGCCATCAAGATCAGGGCCAGCTGAAGGGAATTTATGAATGGCTTGTGTTTGAGTGCTAATGACCTGCTTCAGAGAACTGATTTTCTTTTTCTTCTTAGCTAGAGCATTTAGAAGTTTTAAAGCAGCAAAACTTGAAAAGGTAACATGACAGTAACATGCTACTTTACATAGTAACTAGTTATAGTAATAGATTACTGTTATAGAAAAGTTATAAATAATAGTAATGTATTACTTTCACTGAAGAGTAACTAGTTATAGTAACTAGTTATAGTAACTAGTACAACACTGAAAACCTTAGAAGTGGCCAAAGTACACAAAACCTGTACTTAAGTAGAAGTAGAGATAAACTAGGTAAAATATTACTGAAGTAAAAGTAGAAGTCCACCATTTACATGTGCCTGAGTTAAAGTACAAAAAGGACCCATCTACAAATTTACTATATAACATATCAAATGTACTGAGCACATGTTAACTTATTTCAAGTCTCTCTCTCTCTCCTTCCCATGATCAGGGCCAGCTGAAGGGAATTTGTAAATGGCTTGTATTTATTTAAGTGCTAATGGCCTGCTTGAAAGAACTGTGTATATTTCCCCTCCAGCTAGCACAGTTTGAAGCTTAAAACCAGTAAAAGAGCATGTTTTTGTAAAAAAAACTATATATATATTTTTTTTACTAAAAATTACTGTTGTTTTTCCGTAATCATATGTTGCATAAACTTTAAGACTAATTTGTATCACACAACTGGAATAATTCCAATAATAGGAACATTGAATTCTGTGAACAGTATACCAATAAACAGTGATATACCTTGAACATTGCATTACTTCAGCTCATATTATTGATTTAAGTCGTTACTGTTAGCCAGTTAGTTAACTTGAACATTATGGCACTGGTAATTAGCTAGCTTATATTAGATATTTATTTAATTCAAATCAACAGTGCCTATGTTTCAGTCAAAAATGCTTAAGTGCCAAAAACGTGCAGTTCCTCAAGTATCCACTGGGGGCTAGATCCAAAAATTTTTATAATAGAAATAAACATTTTCACAGCTGGTTCCAAAAAAAAAAAACAGTTTTTGTCTCCATAGACAAGAGTTCCCATTCATGACAACTGTAGAGGGGGTGAATTTTTATGTAACGCATCAGTTAAAATTACATTAAACCATAAAATTATGAGTCATTGAGGCGTGGTCAATTTGACTGACAGCTGTCTAGATCTAGCTGTCTGCTATGCATCAATTTAGCTAACCAGCTAAATGGAATCATTGTAGGTTAGCTTTCCACAAGAAATGTAGGAGGTGACACGGGGACGAGGTGTAGGGTATGCATGACCAAGTTCAATCAAATGCAAAGCAGCATTAAAATATAATTTAATATTAGCCGCCATAACATTTTAACTTAGCTAAAGCTAAGCTAGGTAGCTTGTGGTAAATGAGGTAAATAGGCATCTCCCAACCAACAGCCAGCCGTTCAGTCCTACCCATTTAGCCATGTATGGATTACTCGGGATTTTGTTGGAGTCAGCTCCTGCCAAGATGGTGACAGTCAGAGCTCCCACAGCTAAGCTTCATCAGAAAACCCTTCGGTGATCTCACAAAGTCATAGTGGATCCAGAGTGTCCCCCAGGAACATTGGGTGTAAGGCATTACCAGTTCCCCTAATGTGATGTTTTTGGAAAGTGCAAAGAAACACCAAAGAATTGCTTATGATGGAACTGGAGTCCCTGGAGCTGTAGGATGTGGTGTTACCAAGGGGGACAAACAAAAACCCCGAGGACAGGACTGGCTTCTGAGAAAATGAGAACTATCAATTAGCATGCTAATCAAGGTCATGTTCCGTACAGACTGAACAGACTGAAGAGGAGCCGTAGGATTTACAGCATTCAGTTCTCTTTGTTTTGATCAATTTTAATAACATACATCGTCACAAAGCAATATTAACAAATCCAGATGTAGATGTAGGTCATTAATGAACCAGCCAGAGGCAACAGTGGCAGGAAAAACTCCCTGAGATGTCATGAGAAAGAATCCAGGAGAGGAACCAGAGTTAGAAGGAAAGGCATTTGTCAATAATAAACCAGAATCATGTGTGTGCTGAATCTCAAACATACCGCACACGGCCTGGAAGTGACCCGAGTGTGTTCTCATCATGTCCTTGTTAGAGCTCAGTCGCCATAACATGGAACTGTTCTATAAGGGGTGTTCAAGGCAAACCGGGACTTCTGATTAACTTTTTGATGAATGAAGGCATGAAAGGAGACTTCAAGCACAGCACGCTGATGTGACAAACGTTTTTTTAACTAAACGCTTTACAGTTTATGCTCTTACTTTTCCTCTCAGCATGGAGAGATCCTCCGGGCCGATGATGTGCAGATCCTCAGTTGAGCGGTCGTTCTAACACACACACACACACACACACACACACACACCCACACACACACACACCCCCACACACACAGAGACAAGTGTTTTATTCCTCTGCCACCACAGCAATTCTCCTTACCGACAAACTGATAAAGAACATTTTCTCTCTGAACATAAACAACAGTGGAGACTGTCATGTTCATGAGAAATGGCACACAGGCGTAAACTCGTCTGAGCTTAATATGTAATACTTATTGCTTTACATCTGACTGACGTGTGTGTGTGTGTGTGTGTGTGTGTGTGTGTGTGTGTGTGTGTGTGTGTGTGTTGGATTGGAGTGTAATGATGTGTGCTTATGATGGTTCTGTTCAGGAAAAGAGAAGGTTATAAGAACACATGAGGCCACATAAACACTGAACAGTTTCTGAACTACACTGGTTCCTCCAGATCTTCTTTGGATAATTTATGATTCTTTGCTTCTGACAATGTTCTAATCCAAACACAACAGCAGCAACAAAAAAATTTTACTACAAGAAAATACTTTTCTATTACATCTCTCTCTCTCTCTCTCTCTGTCTCTCTGTGAATGTTAAAGTCAATCATTTTAAGGATGTTGAAACATGTTCTTGAATCCCAGGTAGAAAATATAACAACGGTGTCATCTAGTGGAAAATATTTAAAATGACGTCTAGAAAGCGGTGAGGGAAATCCAGATATACACACAGCTGTGGAAAAAATATATAAAAGAGCACTGCAATTTAGTCCAGAAAACATCTGGAATGTCATCAAGAGGAAGATGGAGGGTCACAAACCATCAAGCAAAGCTGAGCTGTATGATTTTATGCTAAAAGCATGGTATAAAGTTACCCAACAGCAATGTGAAAAACTGGTGGAGAGCCAAAACACATGAAAAAAGCTTTAACACAATTTGTTTACAGATTATTTGCATTTATTTTTGTTATTAAAGCTCAGAAATTACTGCATGATCTGGAGTTATTTTGATGTGTTGTGATGATGTCATTTCCTTTAAATATACACTCTAAATAACAATAGTTATATTGTGAATTGTCAGCAGTTCACAAAAAACAAAACAAAACAAAAAAAACCCCGAAAATCGATTATTTTGCAGTGGTCTCTTAATTTAATTTTATTTTTTTTCCAGAGCTGTAGATTATATAAAGAAACCTTTTTGTTTCTAAGTTTTTGTGTTATTTTTACACACATTCCTCCTTTTGGTCTCTTTTTTTTTTGTTGTTAAAAACTTGTATTTACTCATGACTTTATGTTTTGACCCTGGTTATTTTCCACTTATTTTTAAAACGTAAAGTAATTAATTAATTCATTCATTTATATAAATGCCCCATTTAACAAAGATTCAAACACATATGAAAATTTTATTTGTCACATAAACAGCCATACACACAGTACATGCAGTGAAACACTTATACGACTGCCTGGGACCTAAAAAGTACAATTTCTCTGAAATAAATCGCTGTTTAGGTGCTATGAAATAAATTGCATTATGGAGTACAATTAAATTTAAATTTGAAAGTTTCCAATAAAACTAATATAAAGATGTGATATATACCAGTAAAAAAAAAATGCTAAAATTTAATTAAAATAGAGCAAAACAAAAAGTTGCATGTGTATATAAATGACTATTAAAAATACAATTTTGTTTTCCAAAGTGAATTTTATTTCTAAATGAAAAAAACAAAAATTTGCAGAATGCCAGCTTATAGTCTAACTAAACAAATAAATAAGCAAAACAACCACAACAAAACAATTTAATTTACTTTTTAAAAATGTATTTATTTAATCTATATATTATGCTGAACTTATTGAATTTTATTTGCTTTCTTCCCCCATGCTTAATCTCTAAGTATAATTAAAAAATGCCTAATTATTGAGCTCCACATAAGATCTGATCATTCACAGACTAGTGATGCTGGTGGATCACATGACCCCCAGTCCCTGCTCAGGTGTTTTTTTTTTGTAAGGAATTCTCGTCCTACCAGGTAGCTCTTGAGACGGATGAACTCCACGCGGGTGTTGAGGGGTCGATCGGAGCTCCGGCTCTGTGCTTTAACGGACTCCACCAGATCAGCGCAGAACTTATAGCCTCCTTTCAGAACACACAGAACCATCAGGTTCTCATGACCCACGTCCTCCAGGATGTCTCTGGCTAAACACTCGATCCTGAAGCGTATAAATGTGAACAGAAAGTGGTTTCGTTTGTTGGACCCTGATCTATGTGCACCAGCAAGAGCATTTTGGCACATTTTTGACCAATCAGAGAGCAGAGCTGAGCAGTGCTGGGGGTGTCTGATAGTATTTGTATTATAATATATTGAAGAGGGTCAGATTAATGAGGGCAGAAGTTGTAAGATCAGAATAAACAACTTAAGTACATAACAAGCACAGTGTATAAAGTCTACCATTATTCAACTAATCAGATTCTAGGGTGAATTTAATTTTACACTTTTATTGATAGGAACAGCAATCAGGATTAAGAACTTTGTATCTTTTTGAAACGCTCGTTTACCTGTTCATGATGACGCCGTGTGGGATGTACACACACTCCACATCACTGCGGTAATGCTCCGGATACGTGAACAACTCTAACTCATAACCCGGCCAATCATCTGCTATCTGCCAAATAAAAAGTAAAAAAATTACATCTGAAACATGTTGGAAGTGACATCAAAGTGTCTTAAACTCTAAATAATAATAATAATAATAATAATAATAATAATAATAATTTTAAAAAATCAGACACCTGTCATTATCTATTCTTTCTGCTTCTCCTCCCCTGAGCATGGGGCAGCGTGAACCCTGCCCCAGTGGACATCTAGTTCTTAGCACTGATTGCAGTACCCATGCATAACCAGTAGGGGTCGATGGGACTAAGTGAGACAGCGAGTGCACTAAAAAACAACGGATCACCTTCCAGTTTAGGAAAATTAAATCCGCCCTGGCCGTCGATGTGTCGGAAATTAACTTTCAAGTTTATATATATATAAACTGTAGGGCCCTTGAGTAAGGCCTTTAACCTTAAGTCTGCTCCGGAGGTGCTGTACCAAACTGAACTCTGACCCTGGCTTCCTACGCCAGGGTATGCAAAGAAAAAATAAAAATAAAAAATACAGAACAGTGAAAGTCTTTTCTTTGCATACCCTAGTGTAGGATAATAATAATACATACCCTAGCGTAGGATAATAATAATACATACCCTAGCGTAGGAAGCCAGGGTCAGAGTTCAGTTTGGTACAGCACCTCCGGAGCAGACTTAAGGTTAAAGGCCTTACTCAAGGGCCCTACAGGGTTGTGCTTGGACTGCTAACCTTCGGATCGGTAATTCAAACTTTAACCACTCAGCTACCACTGCCCCCTAGTGTATGTGAAATGTCTATAAAGTGGTCCAGAAGTGTTCCATTATTTGTTCTTTTAATTTCAACACAGATCTTTATTTCCTCGCCTACGGAATCTCCAGCGACCCAATGAGATTTTCAGGAACAACTTAGGTTACACTGATTAGAATCAGTTACTTTTCAGTTTAGCAGTGGAGGTTAGAAGAACATACACTGCAAAAATGTAAATCTTAATAAGGGAAACACTCCTGAATCTAGTGACATTTGTTTACAATTTCTTAATTTAAGATTACAACAAACCAACTTAGCTGATATGTAAAAAATTACCTTAGTTAAATTTACCTAGTCAAATTTGTAAGCATAAATCTCTTGTTCTGTTGGCACATAATAATAATAATAATAATAATAATAATAATAATAATAATAATTATAATAATAATAATGCATTTTATTTAAATAGGCATCTTTGTGGTCACCTAAGGTCCCATTCCAGATAAAACCAAGGATAAAATAAACAATTAAACAAGATAACATTGATAACAAAGATAACGTTTAGTAGTGATTAAAACTAAATTAAATGAAAAGAGTGTGTGTCATAATTTAAGACAATTTAAAACAAATGACGATTTTGAAGGTTTAAATGGAGATTTGAGTGGAGACTCGAGTGCAGCCTTACATCATGTAAGACAAGTGTTTCTGAATAAATGGGTCTTTAGTTGAGATTTGAATTTGGTTGAAGAATCTATTTTATGGATGTTTTTGGGGAGGGAATTCCAGAGACAAGGAGCAGTACGGCTAAAGCCTCTAGAGGCCATGGTGGTCAGGCGGGCAGAGGGTGTAACAAGGAGCCCTGATAAAGAAATGGCTCATTTTAAGCATTAATGTCTAGAAAAAAACAAATGATCTTTCAACAAAACAACAAAATTAATGCTAAAAATTAGAAGAATATACCAATAAATAGGCTGATATGGTTAAATTTGGTTAATTTTATGGTATGTAAAAAGAAATAAAAGTTCCATTTGACTAGAATCAATATATTTTACTTTGTGTGCCTTTTTCATCCTGTTTTTATAAAAGCTTGTGTAATGGTTATTAATGTGTAATGAAGCTCATACTGCCTTCAAATAAAGTTCAACCAGAAACAATTTAGAGATTTTGATTCGCATATATTATTTGAATGCCTACTACTGTTACAGAGCTCTGACACTGGAGACTCCTTTCTTCTGATAAATAAAACACCAACAATTATCTCGAAATGTATATATCAGTTATGAATCAGAAGTTCTTTATTTACCACGACGGCCTTGTCCTTCTGCGTCTCCTCCATCTCTTGTCTGTTTAAAGGAAGAATCCAGTTGAGCAGGAGAAAGTAAACAGACAGAGTGGATGAAGCAGAGGACAGGGAAAAGTCCTGCATGAGGAGAAGTGTTCATCACTCAGTCCATTCTACAGTAATTAAATAATTAGTGGTGCATGACAGGGCAAGGAAGGGCAGGAACACATTAGTGTGTGTGTGTGTGTGTGTGTGTGTGTTCTGTGTTTGAGTGGATTAGTCGCAGTCATGCACAAGTTATTACTCTATGTACAATAGACAATCCTTGAAACACTCCTCCATTTGTCACAGTTGCTTCACAGTGAAAAGCAAAATGTGTAATAATGTGTAAAAGACAACGATACACAGGAATAACAAGAACAGTCTTCTTGCTCAGAAACTAAACAAAACATGTTAAAACCCAACATGTTTATTTCGATTTTAGAAACAAGGGATTTTACATTTTCAGATGCGATCCATCCGCTTTGCCCTGATGTGGGTCTTGACTTCTGTCACTGTTATTCAGAATGTGAGACCCATATCAGGCCACAGCAGCTGGGTCGCCCCTGAAAATTTGTTTGAGGCTATGACAACCCCAGCGGGGCTACTTTGCGGGCAGCCACCTCACCATCTGATGTCTAGCATCAAGAGGAGCACAATAGCCAGGGGACGGAGAACTGGGAGAGGTGAGCTAGAAGTGTAGGCACCCAGCTCAGAGTGTGTCCTTCATTATGCAGCACAAAAACAAAGCTCTGGGTAACAAGGCTCCCCGTTATGATTGTGAGGAAGGGACTAAGGGACTAAGGTGTCTGGGCACGGCAGTGTCCAGGGTGAGGACAACCTTTATACAGAATGGTGACAGAAGGCAGATGGTGAAGACCATCGGTGGTGGCTGTGTACCATCCAGCAGCGAGCAAATGAGCTTGCGATACAAATGTACTGTACATATGCCGCACTGCGATCCCAGCACAGCATGTGTGTGAATTTATGCAGGAGATTCTGAAGGAAGCAGCAGTGCTCAAACCCATGCTGGCTCAACTCACACAGGCAAACCTCCAGCACCAACTCCCAACCAAAGTACCACCAAAGTGGTAGCTCTGATAGACCTGTCCTGTGTTCTGATCGATCTAATAGCTCTGAAAGCTCTTATAGTTATGTATTGTGTTCTGAGCCACACCTTGCACAACCTAAACCATGCCCTGCACCTCCACCTGATATACACCTGGAGCCACATGCAGCCCTGTCCCAGTCAGATATTGTACCCTCTCTACTTAGCTCAGCAACGTTCTCTGGTGCCGAGGACATGCTGGTGCTTCCTCTGGCTGCAGTGCACTGCGTCCACCATCTACAGTAGCTGTGGAGACATTATGCCCACTCAACTGAGGATCAATGACTTTGCTGTTGCTACGCTATCCTTGTCCAAGGACTTTGTGCTAGTGCCACTGCCCAGGAGTAGCACCCTTTGGGTAGGGAGGTGTGGGTCAGGGATATTCCCTTGAGGGCACCTTGCGCCCACCGACTCTTTGTTTCATGTGCTTGGACGTAATTGTTTTCAACTGCACCTAGTGGATTTCCTTAATTATTGTCATTATTTAACCTTTCGTATTTAGTTAAGCTGCATCTCACAGTCTGTCAATGTTCTCCAGTTCTGTTCTGCATTTCATATTGCTGTTTGTATTTGATGTTTTGCTTGTGTTTGTTTAGATTTTAATAAACATCTTTACAGTACATCAGCAGTTACTGTATACCGTGCCAGCAGTTGCCGTCTCTGACATTCCTGTAGTGGGTGTGCGTGATTTAATCTGTGATGTCATGCATGTTGTGATCAGCTCTTAGCGATGTAGATGATTTTATGTCTGTCCATGAGCTCGATGTCTTTCTCCAGCTGCTTCATTTCTGCCTCCAGTTGCAATTTCCTGTGTTTCTTAGGCAGCGTATCTATGACCAGAGACAGGCCTTGGTACTGGTGCTGGAGCTCATCCCAGTTCTTCTTCAGACCCTGACACACACACACACACACACACCTTTAGTGTCTTTTAACTTCATTGCGTTCTGTACATGAGTACACCAGATATCCTGGGTCATGTTTTATTCTATAATCTGCTGAATGATCCCTGTGTTGCAAATGGTAAAAAGTTTAAGGGAAAACATTCAATATGCAACTCTCTCTCTCTCTCTCTCTCTCTCTCACATGCAGTATTTCCTGGCGCTCCTCCTCAGAGAGCTGCTTCATGGCTTCCTCCTTCATCCTCTCCTGCACATACTGATTGTACTCCTCCTGCTCTCTCCTCACCTCCTCCTGCCTCTGGGTCAGATACTGCGGGGTCTGACCGTAATCCTGGAACACACAAACACACAAGCACACACACACACACACACACACTTTTATACTTTTCCGATCTCTTGGTCCATCACTCTACCTTCCTCCACAGTTTCCTCTCACTCACCTTTTTCTTGATGAACTGTGGGACGAGGCCTGAGTTTTGTAGCACCTGCTTGTCTCCATGTCTGGTGTGTGCGCATGCAGGCTGGTGTTTATGTGGAACCGCCATTTTGTTCTTCATCACGTTACTCTTCACAAAGTCCATTTTGCTGCAGATGCCCATGAGTGGCTTCTCGGTCCTAGCAGGTACAGGCGGCTTCCTGGGCTGGAAGTCGTCTTGATATGAGAAAGGCTTCTCTGAGGAGAAATCACAACAATGTACTGTACTGTACACACTTCACTTCACACTGCTTATAAACCCCAGAGTCAGCACTACAGCAGCTTTATTCATTTTATTAGATCCTCAGTATGGTTCAGTATCAGCGCCTTTACAACGTCAATACTGATAATAAAATATCTGAGGGAAAAAAGACCAGTAAATCCTCACAAAATTATATTTCACATTTTGTAATTATGTGTTTAAGTGCTGTAACATGGTATTTTTGACATTTTCCTTTATTTTAATTTTTCATCTATCCTTTTTATAGATTGCCCATGATTGGGCAAAAGCTTCTCATTTAGCATATTCCCCTGTGGGCAAAAGCCTATGGTTTGATACAGGTTTCTGTTTGGGCAAAATCTTTGGGCAAAAGCCTCCAGTTGGGCAAATACCCCTAGTCAGACATAAGCCACTGCTAGGACAAAAGCCCCAGGTTGGGCAAAAGCCTGTAATTGAGCAAAAGCTTCTGGTTGGATAAAAGCAGACTTTAGTTAAGCCAGTGCTGGAATTAAAGCCCCTGGTTGGGCAAAAGCCTTTGATTTGACAAAAGCTTCTGGTTTGGCAAAAGTCCTTGGTTCAATAAAGGTTTCTGGTTGGGTAAAGGCCTCTGTTTTCCTTAATTTCCTTTATTTAAGGATGTACTCCCTAAATGTAATAATTAATTCTTATTTTATTTCCTCTCTTTGGTGAAACACTTTAATTCATTTGAATGCTGGACAGAGTCTCTCCCGCTCTCGTCCTCTTATTAGTGTTAGCGAATAAGAGTTCAATAACAACATATGATTTTTATGACATTAGTTAGTAATCAGAGTCGCCTCTTACTCTGAGGCAGTTGGGGCTCTTTCGAGTGTTTCAGCAGGTATTTCTCTGGAGGAGGTACATCCACTTTAGATGGACCCATGGTCTTGTTGAACGCTTTGTTCTGCTGCTTCTCCTGCTTCACCTGATGTCTGAACTTTGATGTGTACCTGTAAATAAGCATGACATCATCACATCACACAACACCTCGCCCCCTGACCACGCTAGACATGACTCTTATTTTACTCTTACTGCAATCTATAAACAGTAACATCGAACAGGATCGTAAACGGGTAACACATATGACATGGGACCTTTAATTAATTATTAACAGTGAGATGAATAAAAAAGCATTATTTAAGACTTTCTTTGTTATAATTTTTTCCAGCGTACAGCATAATATTAAAACATTAAAAACTGTGCAATATACATAGTATAATGGGAATTTAATATGTCTTGTTGTAGGGATGTGGATTGATTCTCCCACTGGTCAGTGATGCTAAGTAAGTTGAAATAAATATAAATAAATAAATAATACATACTGTAAATACTTTAAAAAGGATATTTAACATATTTTTTTATATTTTATTACACACGTGAATGTGACATTAAGCTTAGCGACATCATATTATCATTCATATTCAGCATACAAAATAAATAAAATGCCATTCTTCTTCATTATAATTAGTTCATATTAATAATGAATCAAAAAATAATGCCTTAATATATTAGATAAGTCTAATAGATTTGACTTTTTAGATTTGCACAAGAAATGAGAAAGTTATGGGGCTTTAAATGAGACACATTTTTGTTTTAGGTCCAACAATTTCTACTTTTATTCTTATGGTTAATGACCAAAAAAGCCTGTAATTTCACCTTCGTTAAATTTACAGTGGAGGGCAAAAGTATTAGGAAAGGTGCAGACACTGAGAAGTACGTAGACATAGAGAGCTGCACCCCAACCTTCAGGGGAGGAGCGATGGGAATTTAGAAAACACTGAGCAGCAAATTTTTTTGTGCACAAATCTAAAGTAGAATGAACATATAATACAAGAACTCAGGATTTAAGCACCAGAATATAACATTATAACAATTAAATTTCAGTTTCAGCTGTGCATTTATATATTCCAATTTGATCTTGATAATATTGATTTATTATTTAATTAATTTAAGAATTCCATTAAAACATTAAATAATTTTTTTCCCCAATACTTTTGGTCACCACTGTACAGGATGTAGTTTTCTTCTTCTTGATCTTTCTTTCTTTATTCATTGTCTATATATACAGTATATACAGTATATATATCCTTGTACCATCTTCATATGAGGACTGTTAGGTACAGTGGTCCCTCTGCATGCGAATTTTCACCTTGAGAACTAAAATTTTTCAATCAGTTTGCTTCGGCATGCAAAGTGTTTTTGGCCTGCGAGCTACCGAGTCGGTCACATGTACTTCTGGGTGCGCGTATGTCTGGGAGCTGACTGAAACTTGTTTGGTCAGTGGAAAACCAAGTGAAGCAAGTTTACAAATCTTTTTGTGTTTTTTTTTTTTTTTTTTTTTTTTAAATTTCTGTAAAGATCCCAAGAATGTTAGTTAGCAAGAAGAAAAGGGAGCCGCTTTCAGTTTGGTTTTTAAAGCAGCCGGTGCCGAGAGGAATCATAAATTGGGGTTAAACTTCATTTACACGTCTTTTCTAAATGTTTTGATGGTTTTTAAAGGCAAATATATGATTATAGTGTGGAAATTGGTAATATTGGTAATATTTTTGGTGGCTGGAACGGATTATCTGCATGTACATTACTTCCTTTGGGACGATGTGCTTCACAATACAAAATTTCACCTTAAGAACTCGCCTCAGGAACGGATTAAATTAACATGCTGAGGTACAACTGTGTTATTATTTTGTGAAATTTCTTCCTGGTTGATTAAAGTTCTAGTTAGCAGCTATAAATAAGGAGAAACGGTCAGTAAAAATGATAATTTACACAATAGTAGAGTCTTGTTAATAATAGATATTTGTTTTAGGTCACCTGCCTAAATAATAATAATAATAATAATAATAATAATAATTTTACCTGGGAGGTTTTTCAGACTTGACCTCCTCTTTGGGGATCAGGTTATAGATGCTCTCAGGTGGATTCATTCCACCCGACATGATGTCCTACAATAGAGAAATACAATAGAGATATTTGGCTTTTAAAAAAACTGGCTCAGTTCCAAATGTCTCTCCTGAGGCTCTTATGCACGCGCGTCACTGTGTTACTGTTGCCATGAGAACTATTGCTTAGCAACAGCGCCGCCTACTGCCGGTTTGTTACGCTTATACGTTTTAAAAAATTAAACATATATATTTTTAATCTAACATAAAACGTTTTTAATATCTAACTAGTCCTTACAGAAACGATTATTATTATTATTAATAATATTATTCTTATTAAAAAATATATTTTTGCGTCACCTACATGTATCACGTGACCACTTCCGGATGACGTAACACGTGCGCGGGTGCGCGTGCCAGCACCGTTAGTCACAAAGGCGGGAATAAAATAATAAGATCTTTTTTTTCACTAATTATGTTATGGTTCATATGTTATTGTTGTTATTTGATGTAGATGTATTACTGATATCCATATTAATATTACATGCACTGACTACATTCATTTACTGGCTTAAAGTATTGGCACCCTTGCTGAAGATTAAATAAAGGCCTGTGTCCAAATAATACTTCACTTATATTTATTACTGTGAAGCAAAAAAGACAGATTCATTATTATTATTATTATTATTATTATTATTTTATATTTAAGTAGGAAATCATCAGAATTACTGATGAACATGCATTACTTCTTCTTCTTCCCTGGTGTTTAACGGTGGTTGGAATCCAGTAGGCTACATTACCACCAGTTGTAGGTCTCACTCTCTCCATCATCTCTCAGACTTCTTTAAAACATCTAACGCTTCTGCCCTGATCTTGTCTTGTTCTAGGTCTCAAACTCTATCTCCTCTACATGCGTCTTGGTTTGGACTTCTGTAATTTGCACCAGTGCCACCTACAAACCTCCCTCTCCCTCAGCTTCCCACTCCTTTAAAACCAACCTTTAGGTCATTTGAAATTAAGTACATAGTTTACTAGAGATTGGGAAAATCTATTCAGTTACGTATCACAACTGTTTTGTGTGGTGATTCATTTATGACCACACTGACTCCTGAACCGTAGTCCAATTCCTTAACCACTGAGCTACCCCTGGCCCCCTGATTGTGCTGCCCTATTGTTTCATTGATTTTGTAGCTTTACAATCCCAAAATGCAACTTGTCTTATTTCAGTCATTCACAAAAATCTTATAAGAATAAATCTGTAACTGTAAAACGAGCAGTGATTAGTCATTAGTGCCCCCTAGTGGCGGAGTAGTGGTAGTAGAATTTGCTTGGCTGTTAAAATCAAATAAAATTTTATCCTGTAATGCCACTGCATTATAGCTTTGTTCCTTGTGTGACCATATAATGACTGAAGGAGTTTACTGTTTGTTATTGACATTTAGATTCACTGTTTTTTTCCTGATCAGAACCACAAAAGAACTTCTAAATCCTAGTGCTACTGTACATACGAGGGCCAAAACACTCAGCGATGTGAGTGTCATCCTTCACTAACAAAACCGACAGACAGAAATGTATCTACATATCAATCAGCAGTGTAGC
>JAQMYG010000033.1:35281746-35292161 GCA_030014215.1 Clariallabes teugelsi
TATCAATATCTCTCCCTCTGTAAATATTATTACAAATATTTATATGCGATTAAAATGCGATTAATTTCGATTAATTACAAAGCCTCTAATTAATTAGATTTTTTTTTTAATCGAGTCCCGGCCCTAATAAAAATACATAAGTATTTACAGCCTTTGCTATGACACTCAAAATTGAGCTCAGGTTCATCAAGTTTTCGCTGATCATCCTTGAGATGTTTCTACAACTTGATTGGAGTTCACCTGTGGTATATTCAGTTAATTGGACTTGATTTCAAAAGGAATTGGCTGTAGATCTCAGAGACAGGATTGTATGAAGATACAGGTCTGGGAAAGGTTACAGATTTTTTTTTGCAGTACTAGGGAAGAACCTGATGGTCAGCCTGAAAGAGCTCCAGCGTTTCTCTGTGGCGAAAGGAGAACCTTCTGGACACCTCTGTACAGCAGCTGATTCTCCTGTCATTAGTTTACTGGTATAATTAATGTAATTAATAATCAGTGTCATTCAGATCACCTGATGGTGTTAGTGTTATGGCTGACCCAAAGTATGTGCACCCCTGACCATCAAGTCATCGTACAGTACGTGCTTGATGAGTTTGCTTGTGCTTGAGTTTCTCTTGAGTTAGTGGAATTGTAAGCATCACGAAGGTATAAAAGCTGTAAACAACATGACATCATTTTGTTGAACCTGTTTTGTTTAAGGGTGGCGTTTTTGTTGACGCATGCATTGTGATGTGGCAACTTATTTATATCGCTTTAGTTGCTTCCTACAACCGCATTTGTTTCATTTTAGTAAAGTAAATAATCTTCTACATTTCCCGTTGACTACATGGACATTTTATATCCTGAAATTTACAGCATTATTGCTGAACTGAATGCTTAATTTGTTCACGGATTTGTAAACAGGAGCTTTTTCAGTCCCTCCTCTCTGTGCTGCTGTTTGCATCTGGATTGATTTATGTTTTACTTTTTTTTTTTTTAGCTAAATGTTAAACAATTTGGAGTTTGTTAATTCTGGAGTTGTGAGTGGAAGCGTGCGGTGGGTACTGAGGAGACCCCTGAGATCCACAGTCCTTGTTAAAAAGTCTACAAGATTCCAAACAAAGCCAGTTTATTCCCATTGAGCTGAATATAAAATATTTACGGCATTATAACTGAATATAACAAAATAGGAAAATAGGTTTATTTTATTTTGTACCAAACCACATTTACATGTCCATGAAGTAATAAATTACATTTAAATGTTTTAAAATAAATAGTTCAAATATAAAGTTTAATTTCCATACTTTTTATAAAATAAATGAATATAAAGTATATTTAAGAATATTCTCTTTCTTTCTTTCTTTGTTTCTTTCTTTCTTTTTTTGTCTATCTTGAGAATATTTGTAATGCATGTACAGTATTAATTAAAAAATATTTCTTAAACAAACAAGAAAAAAAAAAGGTTTTGTCTTCATAAATGCATTTAAAATGGATATAAATATTTTCTCAAGAACACTTTTCTTAAAAACAAAAAACTATACAAAACACTACAACAAATGTAAAACCTTAAAACTTTAAAAAGGGAAAAAAGGATTTTTTTTCGTGAATTGCAAACTAGGTTTATATTTACTTTTTTTGTACTGAACCACTACAGAACCAAGGAAACATGTGCAATTAATTACTACAATTTAAAAGGTATTTAAAAAATAAAAAATAAAAACATTTCCCTGATGTTAGGCAAATTATTATTATTATTATTATTATTATTATTATTATTATTACCTTACATGACCATGAGCTAAGAAATTAAGTGTATATATTACAAAATAAAAATTAAATAAAAATGTATACATTTTAAAATAATTTACATAAAAGTTCATATGTAAATATATCTAAAATAAAATATATAAAGTTAAAATATATGGTTCATATATTTAAAAGTTTCAATTAAAAATAAAATGCATACATTTTAAAATAAACTTTGTCAACAAGACACTTTAAAATAAACTTTGTCAACAAGACACTAAGGTTCATCCTTAAGAGCGGGAAAAAAAAGACTGAAGCAAGAAGTGAGAAAACAAACAAACCATTAAAGTCTTTCAATTGTTCCAACATGAATGAACTAAAGAATGAATTCAATTGTTCCAACATGAATGAACTAAAGAATAAAAAAAAAAAATCTGCCATAATATGCAAATTCTCCACCATGACAATGTAAATGTTTACAGTAATACCAGTGTGGAAGTGTTAAGAGATTCAGTCTGGGTCACATTTGGGATTCTCTTAAAAGCTGGAAGTGTTAGTGCACACATTCTGCAATACTGTCATGTTCATAGAGAGATTCACTAACAGGTGTTTAGTGCACCACTTTCTACACACAACCTGCTCTTCTTCTCTGCTTACTAAAAGCCTCTCATAAACCAGTCTGTTCTCATAAACCAGTCTGTTCTCATAAACCAGTCTGTTCTCATAAACCAGTCTGTTCTCATAAACCAGTCTGTTTTTTACCCACACATTCTAATCACTCTGATATCTCCGAGCCCGAGCAGGACCGGCTGTTCATAAACACGGCGTGTGCTCAACCTCGTATCAGATGTTCTTCATTAATTCATGCCAGGGTGATAACAGCAGGGGTTCAGTAAGTTTCTGATCTAAATAAAGAAAAGAACAGTAGGTCCACGTTCCTGTAGGGCTGCGTTCGGGAAAAGCGTCTGTGTTGAAAGCAAAGGATCTGGAACGTGGATGTTCATCTCATGGGCTGTTTTTTTTTTTTTTCTTTCTCAACAAATTCATATTTGCATCTGTAAATAATCCACACACTCTTCTGGAATTAAAATATTTTTTTCCAGCTGATTTAGCGGATAACGACAGACACACGCTGGCACCGGGTGAATATTCAGCATCACAAACACTGACCACCATCTGTTCAGAGATAATTTGCATGCAGTCCTCCTCCACAGGTTCATCCTCCACTTCTGTCTTTTTTTTTTTTGTGCTTTTTTTCTCAGTTGACTCACCGCCACTTAACACCAGCATGATAATCACCATCAACATGATGATTGTGGAGTATGATGAAGTTAACATCCCTGAATGTTTTATTTCTTCTTATACCACATCAGTTCACTCACAGTTACAGGTTTTTATAAGTTACTTCCAGTTGTCACTCTTCTGCAAAGGCTTTCCACTAGATGTTGGAGCTTGGCTGCAGGATTTGTTTTGGTGAGGTCAGGTATTATTGATGATGTCTGGACATCAAGGAAGCTCCAGGTCTAGTTCATCCCAAAGGTGTCCAGTGGGGTTGAGTTGATCCTGGGCAGAGTGGTGATGGATCCTGAGTCTATCCTGGAAATACTGGAAGTGAGGTGGAACACGGCATGGATGGGACGCCAGTACATCATTTACACACTCATTAATATTTCAGGAAAATTTTGAGTTGAACCAACATTGTTTTTTTTTTTGTTTTTTATTCGGTAGGCTGGAGAAAAACCGAGAAACTGAAAGAAACCTAAAGGGAGTTAAAAAAAAAAAAAAAGAAAGAAAACTTATCAGTTTGGAGAGTTTCAATGATTTTCTTTTTTGTTGTTACACAGACCAGGAGCCAAAATAGAAGCTATTTTTTTTTTTTTTTTTTCATATGATGAGCCTGAAGGTTTATGTTTATTTAATCATATGAGAAGGTTTTGTTTAATTTATTTATTTCTGTTATTCAATAATATTGATAAATATGTTGGTGTTTTTCTTTTCCCAAATGAGCTTCATAAACAGAGTATAACCAAATCTAATTATACATCCATGGCTAAGAAAGTCTGAGACACTTTTCTTTAAAAAAAAAAAAAAAAAGTAGCAGTGTTGCCAACTGTAATTAAACACACATGCTGTAATATAATATATAAGTGTTTAAGTGTTCAGGGGGTTCTCCAGGACCAGAGTTGAGAAGCAGCTCCATGCATCAACACATAAAGAGTTGGCGAACCCATGTGTCATTTCAGACTGACCCTGACCTGGGTTTATGGGTGACCTGGTCACCAGCTGCCCACCGTGTACTGTAACCCCGATCTGTGAGCAATATTCTTCTTGTTACGTCAGCCTGACCTTTGGTTTCTGTACAAAGCTCTCTTTTTACTGCACAATGTGTATACCTATACATGCCCCAGCTATGCCCACCATCTGTAGAAAGTGTTGAAAAGTATAAGGTTTGGAGTACAGGAAGTGTTGTTGGACTTACCATGAGCTCCATGATAAAGAGCTTGACATTCTGGGAATGAACCTGATAGTAGAAGTCTAGTCTCCAACCAAAACTGTTTCAGGCAAGACATACTGGATCGAAACCCTGGATAAATAAATGTTTTAAGAGATTATATCTTACATTTGGCTTGGGCATCCTCCAGATGGAGCTGAGATCTCTGGCTGAGGATAAATAAATCTGGACTGAATTATTTGTTATGGTTAATACGGTGTTAAGAAATAGATGAAAATATCTGTGTAACAGTTGATATTGAGATGTATATCTGCTACTTCTGCTCTGTAAAGCTTCATAACGGCTCTAATCTGAGGTGCTGGTTGTTAAATGGTGATTTCTGAGGCTGGTGACTCTAAATGAACTTTCCCTCTGCAGCAGAGGTCAGTTTTGGTCTTCCTTTCCTGTGACCCAGTATCTAGAATGTAGAAAATAAGTCAGTTAAAAAAACAAAACATGAAATTAGAAAGCATGTCCAAACTTTTGACTGGTACTGTAGGTCATATGCATAAATTTTAGACCAGGCAGGGTATAAGGGGATGTGTATTCTCAGGTATTCTCTGACCTGGAATGTGAAATTTCCAGCCGCAATTTCACAATTTCAAGGTGTGATACATTCCACTTGAAAAAAAAAAGTGCTATCCGCCACTTCCACTTGCACAGCAACATCTGTACAGTAACACTGCCCGGAATTTGAATGTGCAACCGCTGGACGATAGAACGAGCTCCTTCCTGTTGCACCATTCAAACATACCTCAAGGAAATCAGTGATGACGTGCTGATTCTAAGAGTTTCTGTCCTTCCAAAAAGCACTTAGAAATACTTTAAGACAGAACAAGTCACTAAAAGTTTAATTATCTCCCAGCAGGAACTCTAATGTCGTACGATGTTGTTTTATATATACTGTATACTATATATATAGTAGGTTATGACTTTGCTGCCCTAAGCACAATATCAGTCCACATTGTTTTTGAAATTAAAAAATTACTTCAATGAGATTTATTTAACATTGTGGTAACACTGAATGAATGACACCAATATAATGTTGCAAATACAACTTCAAAACAACAGAATATTAATCATTCAAACTGCATAAGGTCAAGGTTTAAGCAATGAATCTTGTTTATAAATGCTCATGCTTTTCATAATTTTTATCTGTTCATTACATCCTAATTTAATAGTCTGGTAAATCGCAGTTGTCTAGCACTCAGTACTCAGAACACCGTGACCCAGGTTCAAGTCCCAGTTAGACAGACGAAACAAATAAACCAAAAAATTATTATCATATGAATAAATGTTGTTTTGAAGTTGTAATTGCAACATTGATGAGCTGTTGGGGTTGTGTCTATTTAATGTTATGCCAGTGTCACACAGCCAACATTGGTGTTGCCAACGCTAACCCTAACACCAATAATTATTCCAACGACTCTAAGATTGCTGCAACCTTTTTGACAACCTGAACCTCCTGCTGGGGCTTTTCTCTTTGATCATAGTAAATGCATTTTTAATTCTGACCGAGTGTTTGTCTCATCTCAGAAGACAGACACTTAAAAAAAAACGTTGAATAAATTATTCAGAACAGATTTGTAATGCAAATTGAGCATGTTCTCATTAAGCATGCAACTGTCACTTATGGTTCGTTAGGGCTTGTTACTGATATCAGCACTATGGAATTACCCATCACACTGACCTGAAATCCAAGGATATACACCCACACATAAAGGTGAGTACACCCCTCTAATGTCAGCAAACATTTTAGTATATCTTCTCAAAGCACAATACTATAGAACTGAAACTTGGATATATTCAAGCCTGGCTTAGACCAAATGAATATATTGGTTTGAATGAGTCTACTCCGTCAGGATATTTCTATAAGCACGAGCCCCGTCAAACTGGTCGTGGTGGTGGTGTCGCAGCTATCTACAATGATATACTCACTGCTACTCAGAAAACATTACTTATCAGCCCAAAAGCCAGTACACAACAGCTCTCACAATTCAGCTTACGTTTAGAAGGATGTACTGTTACTACCAGCTCGACAGTGAAAGACCTGAACGTAATATTAGACAGTAACTTATCCTTTGAAAATCATATCTCCAATATCACAAAAACAGCCTTTTTCCACCTTAGAAATATTGCCAAGCTTAGGAACATTTTATCTGTATCTGATGCAGAAAAGCTGGTTCGTGCATTCATGACCTCCTCATTATCGTCAAAATAGCTGGCAACAAAAGTGAGTACACCCTAAGTGATAACAACTGTAATATCTTTAACCATGCAAAGTCACATGTCCTATTCATCATGTTCATGTGTTTGTCAGTGTCCAAGTATGTCTCCAGACCTGAACCCTATTGAGCACCTGTGGGGCGTCCTCAAGCGGAAGGTGGCGAAGCACCAAGTGTCTCACATCCAGAAGATCCGTGATGTCATTATGAGGAGTGGAAGAGGATCCCAGCAACAACATGTGCAGCTCTGGTAAAGTCCAGGCCCAGGAGGATTAAGGCCGTGAGTTATTGTTAGAGTAAATGTAGACAGTAAATCTGTACTGCTATACAAGCTGAACATTGACGACTCTGAAGTAGATCCAATTTTCATCTCTATCTTATTGTCCCTTAAGAACATAAAATAAAGTGGTTGCTGAAATGAGTGGGGTGTACTCACTTTTGTGAGATACTGTATATATTTAATATATTATTTATTTATTCCATATTGTGCATAAGTGTTTATTGCATATTTACCAAGAATACACAAACATTTTGAAATAATTGATATACAGAAAAATGAGCACTCAGCTTAATGACGATTAAAATAGAAACAAAGATAGAAATGAATAAATTACAAAGACGAGGTGTTTAGAATGACCTTAATGACATTTCATCATCACATCTAAATATACATACATCCTGAAAATCCACTTTATCAAGAAAACCATACTAATGCACTTTACTCTAAGTGAAATTCCATAAGATCATAGTGACACACTGGTCCATGTTGGCATGACTGCATCACATAATTGTTTCAGTTTTGTCAGCTGCACATTAATGCTGTAAATTTCCTGCTTGACCTCATCTCCAAGGTGCTCTACTGGGGCGATATCGCTTGACTGGTGACATTTATCCTGCTAAAGGATTCTGAAGAAATTGAACACACAGGTAGCCTATGAATTATGTATTAAAGGGCTCAGCTTGTGCTAAAAGACATTCCCCACACTGTTACACCACCACCACCACCACCAGGTTGAAGTGTTCACACAAGACACTGTGGCTCAGTGGATTCCTGGGTTCTTGGTATAAGTGCCATGCCCAGGGTGCAGCCGTGTAGTAGCAGCAGGTTCCAAACTACTTGCTGATTTTCTTCATTTTTTGAGCATGTTAAGACCTCCAAAAAGGATGATCGAAAAAAAAATTTCTTAAAAGAACAAGATGGATCTTTGCACACTATGATGTCATAGTGCTTGGGCCGTAATAAACTATAATTAAATAAGTAGGGAATAAAATCAGAATCAGTGCTATAAACGTACATATATAACACCAATAGCAAATTTAATGCATTTAAATAATAAAAATCCAAAACAAACGTAATGTGTTGTATTAATTTCTGATCAATTGGTCATGAAGGTGATGCATCCAAAGTCTATCATGGGAATACTGGGATCAAAGAAGGAATACAACCTCGAGTGGACGCCAGTTCATCATTCACACTTATTTGTACCTCATGCTACGTTCGAGTCAGTGTTCACTTCTAGCAGCCTGTTCTTCTCTAGGTGGAAGGAAACATATGGGAACACAGGAAGTAAGGGTAAGTTGCCAGTTTATGAAGTTACAGAGCATTTTTATTTTATTAAACAGAAAATGGGCAAACATTTGATGATGAGCCTGAAGGGTTATTTAATCGTCCGAGCGAGTTCTGTGGTATGCCCGTGATTCAATAATGTTGATAAATATGTTGGCAGTTTTCCCAGTGAGCTTCATGCACAAACTACGAGAGTATAATTTGGCTGTACAGATGGCTAACGATGGCCGGCCGAGCCACTTTTCTGTAAAATTATCAGTGTGGTCAGTAATAAAAAACACACAGCATTGTGTAATGTAATGTAATGTCAAGCGTGTCAGTGTTTCAGTGTCCAGGGTGTGACCTTGCCAAAAATGATGTTTTCATAGTCTGGATCAGATAATAGGACAGAGCTCAAAATGCTGCAGCGCTCCACTGTACTTCCCCAGATAGTTAAATATAAAGTTAGGGGAGAACATGTGAGTTTGAGAAACTTGATCACCTGTTCATCATCATCTATGTCCTAAATTATAGATGCAATATTATTATTATTGTTAATAATAATAATAACATAAAAATATGGAGAGCATGTCTAAAGAGAGTGAACATGCCTGCTTCGTACCGTACCCAGGTACAATCGCTCCATGCTACTTTATCAACATGGCTTCCTACCTCCTATTAGCTCCCTTAGAGATCTATAAAATCAGTGGGTGCTGAATGCACATGCACATATCAGAAGATTCTGAGACCATTAGATGGTTGGAACAGATGAGAGGGGAAAAGAGGTCGCTGCTGAGGTTGTTACATACAGTAAACAAACAGGTTTTAAATTGTATCTTTAGGCACGTCGCAGCCTGTCACAGTAAAACATTTGTTCCTGTTTCTTTAATTTAATGGAAAGGTGAAGTGGAAGAGTGATGAGATGATAAACATTCCTGGTGAGTTCCTGAGCATAATGCTGTAAGAGTGATCTGTGACTGCGGTGGTGTCGCCTCACCTGTCTGCTCTGGATTTATTTAAACTGCAGAGAGGAGAAGAAGCATCTTCTCTGCCCGCACTGTGTCACTCTGTCACTCGCTGTGTGATGTGAATTTGGGCAAATCTGTTTCTGACTGATGACGGTTAAGCTATCTTTCGTCAGAATGCTGTATTGATTATGACACCCACACACCCACACACACACACACTGACTTGTCGTGTATAACTGAAGCATCTCATTGATCAGAGAAAATGGAGTTCCACATTTAAACTTCACACTGCAGTGAGTTACTGTATTTGCCTAGAGGAAGACGTCACTGTCGCCTGAAACACGACCGGGATGGAGGAGTGTACAGCAGCACGGGGAACTCGCAAAGTGCACCGGTAAAAGAAAATGGGATTAGACCATTCTATTTCTGTCTTACTGTCATTTTAGTGCTTTACTCTGATTAGGAAAGAGAGAGAGACAGACAGACTCGCCTTTGATGCGCTGTATCAGGGGAAATAGTTATTTAAATAAGAATCAGGTCACTTATTCTTAAATAAGTGACTGTGTGTGTGAGTGTGTATGTGTGTGAGAGAGAGAGAGAGAGAGAGAGAGAGAGATGAAAAGCGTTCAGTGCCCAGTGGTCTGTCCGGAGCCCAGAGATTCACAGACACCTAATTTTATTATACGGTCTCTATTATTACTGTCATATGCAACCCAGAGACAGAGCGAATTTCCATTTTAGACATAACAGCAATGTCTCTACTCCACCTCTATGTGGCACTGGCCAGACGACTTGACCTATCTAGTGCAAGATAGTTTATATAAGTGCAATAGGTGACTAGTGGCACTTGCATGATCTGAAGAAGCAGGATCTCAGACCTCTTCTCTCACATGAACGCTCTTGGCAACCAAACCCAGTTCACAGTGATGGAAAACAACCTCACTGGATCACATTCAGACAGATATGAGGAAACATCTCCTGACTGTAAGAACCTTCTATGAGTCCATTCTTTACCCACCTGATGGGCACCATAAGGCAGGTACTTAGCTAGTAGTGGAACAGCTCCAACAGCAGCTCTACCTGCCATCAATAAAGAGGTGGAGATGGAGCTGAGATGAAGCCAACTAACCAAATAAGGACCTACAGCCTTAATGAGTGCTAGAGCCTCAACAAAGGTAATCCACAAAGCACCAAAGAGTGGTGGCCAATACCAAGACTGAAATTAATAAGCTCATCTACACCACTTCATCAGCATCAAAAACCTGTATGAAGAAGGAGCATCTTGAAAAACATGAACTCCTACTGAAAGGATCTAACATTCCAGAATGGACTTGTCCCAACAAGGCAGGTCTGCTGAAAGGCAAATACACAATGGCAGAGGTTGAAAGTAATGAATTACATTTACTCGCATTACTGTAATTGAGTAGATTTTTTGTGTACTTCTACTTTTTAAAGTAGTT
>JAQMYG010000033.1:35302588-35314051 GCA_030014215.1 Clariallabes teugelsi
GGGAGCCTTCGCAACTGTGACTTTTCACTATTTCATATTCAATACTCTCACTAACCCGGTGTGTATTTTAGAAACAGCAGAAGGTGAGAGGCGGGCAAAACATTCCTCCTGCCGAAAAGGGTAATAAAACATAGAACAGAATCCTGCAGCATCGGTGGCCTCCGCTGGCTCAGGAGGCGTTTATACACCAGCTAGGGGGAGCATCTGGGGCGATACAATACCAGAGATGAAAGATGCAGATATAAAAAAAAAAAAAGATGGAAAACGGATATTTTTAGATTAACAGATTTCAGTCTCAGCTAATTTACTCCCCAGAGATCTACCTTTATTTCCAGTCCTCGAACTTTCTTATACACTGAGACTGTACTTAGAGTCAAGATACACACAGCTCCTTAAGTCTATTTACTGTTATACTGGCAATATACTAAGCACATCGATGTATACTGTATACCTGTATGTATTTGTATGAGGTCTATATTTATACAATACTTGACATGCCATTTGGTGCGTGTTTCACTTCCCTATACACTTTCAATAAGATAATCTTATATATATGTATATATATATATGTTGTCACTCTTTCTAAGGCTAAATTGGAAAGTCTTTTCTATTTAAAGTGCTCAAAACCTTCAATAAACAAACAAACAAGCAAACAAACAAACAAACAAACAAACAAACAAACAAACAAACAAATAACTGAGTTCATTTTATTGTAAATTTTACAAAAGAAAGCTTTAAACAAAGTGTAGAAAAGTCAACCCAGTGTTTTAAATCACCAGATGGTTCACATATCTCACTCCTTCTAATGTCCAGCTGCTCCTTGTTCCTAATGTTCCCTAATTTCCAAAGGTTTCCAAATCCCCAATGTCCATACTCTAGTGTCCAGATGCTACATCATTTTGGGGAATGTCTTTAATTTCATGTTTAGATCTCAGTGTTGGCACTTTTTACCAGGGGCTCTATTTCTTGACTAAGTTTACAAAATGCTGATGTATTTGGTGACGTGGAGGTCAATAATGTCCCCATAGTACAGTTTTTTTTACATTTTCAGTGGTGCTACTTGAGAATTCCAATATGGCAGTTCTTTGGTTTCCAGTGTTGCTCGTTCTCGATGTACAGTACCTAGTTCACAATTTCTAATGTCTCAGATTTGTAGTGTCTCTAATTTCTAGATGTTTCCATTTCCTATTTTTTCCCCCTAGTTTCCATATGTTTCCTGGATTCTAATTTTCCCAGTTTCTAATGCGTCTGGTTCTCATTGTTCTCAGTTTTCAACTGTTATCTAGTTTTTCAGTACTTAGATTTTCAATCTATCTTCTATTTCCTTAATTTTCAGTATTAAGGAATTCATTTTTTTTTATCAACATAATTTTTCCTATTTCCCAATTTTCCCAGTTTCTACATATTTTCTTGGTTATAATTTATCCAGTTTCCAGTCCCACTAGTTCTTAATGTTGTCAGTTTCCAGATGTTATCTAGTTTCTTATTTCTTACATTTTAAGTATAATAACACTAATTTCTTGTTTTTCTAAAAATTCTTAGAAATTTCATAGAAATTAAAACTCTAATTTTTAGACTTAAAATTCCACATGTTATTCCCATATGTTTCCAGGTTTCTAATTCCCCAAGTTTACAGAAGCTATAACAAAATGTCAAGAGCGCCAAGAGTTAATTGTTATAAAGTTAAGTTACTTTTAAAGAAAGCTATTGACAAACCAGAACTAAGACAAAATGTTCAAATTGAGTTCAAAATGAAAGAATGTCATCATATACATATCCTCCTTTTCTTTCTTTCCTCAGAGAAGCTGTTCAGATCTTTTTCACCTTCTTCTCCGGTGCACTCTGTGCTACTTGTATCCACCCGCCTACGTGATTATTTTTGTCAAAAATGTAAAAGATTCCCGTGCAAACATGTCACTCAGTCTCCCACACTGCAGCAGCAGCAGCTCAATTGTCTGGAGGAAAATCCTTTATATAAAACACACACACACACACACACACACACACACACACACACACACACACACACTTCTGTGTGTAGCCATTTTGTCATAATTCTGCTGGGGTGAACAGAGCGCTCTTGTCTCCACATTCAGATGCTTATATAAGACAGAAAGATTGTGACTCTTCTCCACTTACATTCATCTCCTGACCCACTTCTCTTCTTTCTTCTAGTTAAAATCCCAGCATTTTCAGCAACTGACAGGTTTCATATGTGTGTTAAAAGTCATTGAAGCCGTGTGTGTGTGTGTGTGTGTGTGTGTGTATGTGTAACGTAATGCATGATCAGCGTCAGAATGTTAAAGCATCCGGATTTTCGCTCTGATCCTCCGTGTGTGTGTTGAGAATTGAGAATTGAGAATTTTCTAGCTTGGAGCTTTAAAGTTGCAGCAGAAACTAGATTTGTACTTCTGGTGTCCCAAATTTTTCTAATTCCTGCTCTTCCTACTGTAGTTTTTAGATGTTTTCCAGTTCCCGATGCTTTATAGTTTCTAATTCCACAGTTTCCACTGTTTCTAGTTCTCAGATTCTCCCTACAGTTTAATGCGTTTACATTCCAATAGCTCTGGTTCCAGATGTTTTTAATTGATATATTCCCTTCGACATATGCCCAAATATCCCATGTCTCTAAATTTTAGATGTTGTTTTTAGATTCTTCCTAAATGCTAGTGCCCAAGGTTTTGCATATTTCTATTTTCCACATGTTCCTAAATTGTAATGCCCCACTTTTTCTATTTAGTGCCAGATTTCCAAAGTTTTCAGATTATCCTAAGAATTCCGTGCTCCAGTTTGAAGATGCTTTTTCTTTCCAGATTTTCCATACGTTTTAATTTCTTACTTACCAAATGTATTTCACTCTTGATGTTTTTAGTTTCCAGATTTTCCTAGTTTCTAAAACCCCACTTTTCAATGATTGTAGGTTCAAATGTTCATAGTCTCCAGATTCTTCATAGAGTTTTACATTTATAGCATTTAGCATTTGATCTCAATACACATATGAGCAGTTAAGGGGTTAAGCGTCTTGCTCAAGGGCTCAACACTGGTACCTTGGTGGTGCTGTGGTTTGAACCTGGGACCTTCTGATCACTAGCCCAATGCCTTAACCACTGAGATGCCTCTGTAGATGCTTTAATTTTCAGATGTTGTTTGTTGTTTCCAGATTGTAGCTCTAGTTTCCAGATGATTCTACTTTCCAGAATTTCCAGACCAGATTTTCCTATTTTTTCTAATGTCATGATTTCCAGTGTTTTTAGTTTTAGATGTTTCCTAATTTGCATGTTTTTCTTTTTTTTTTAGTTTATCCCTAAAATACAGTCCTCCACTTTGCAAATGTTTCTACTTCCAGATTTTTCTATTCTTCAGATTCTCTGTGATTTCTAATGCCGCAGTTTCCAGTGTCTGTAGTTCAAGATGTTTCCTACATTGCAGTGTGCTTAACTTCCAGATGCTTCTCAATCCTTAAAAGTCCTTTTTAGGTCTTTCCTTGTACACTCGTCTAGTGCACTGAGAGTAAAGTGCGCTTAGTGCTCACTACAGATGTTGTACAGTATGTGATATACAGTAAGGCAGTAATTTAATTAAAAACTTTGTAGTAGAGACAAAGCTTGTAGTGAAACCTACTAATCTAATTTAATTGATTTTTTGCTATAATCTGTTTATTCCATGAAGTTCTCATTAATATAATTCAACAAATGATAATGATGATGATGATGGATTTCTGTGTTCATTTTGCAGTCAGAGATTAATCCAGATTAAAGCTCCAGTTCTGATTTACTGAGATCTGAGAAATTAAGAGACTAATGTTCTGGGTAGATATGATTAATCCCCTATGTTACAAGAGGATAAGAAAGAATACAACAACAAACAAAGTTAAAAAGACAGTAGGATTTAATAAGGTGTCACGTTTGGGTCGTCTGTGTTTTTGTGGCATAGATGCAGAGGCAGAGATGATGGCAGATGTTCTTTTCTTTAATGTTATATTCAAGCAAAACTGAAACAAACTTCACTAGAGCACTATAGAAAACTTTAATATATCAACTATTACAAGAAACAACCATAACAAATGCTAGACGCCAAGCTCAACTTAAACAGGCTATTTATAATAAATCAAGTAATGAGTCACCTCGGTTCAGGTGAGAGCTCCCATCACCTGACCGAGGTGCATCCTGGGACATGTAGTTCACAACTCAAGAAACCTCACTTAAAAAAACACAAAAAGAGTCTGGGCGTTTGGCGCCCTCTAAGGGTTAACCCTTACAGTACCCCCCCCTTAAAACGTTAATGGAGGTCCCGGGCTCCCTCCCCAAGGTTCCGTGTCTGGCCTCCTGACACCGAGGCTGTAGATTTTGTCCCCTGGGCAGGGCTGCAGGGCCAGCAGGACAAGATTCCCACAGCCTAATGGCGGCAGAATTGACACTGGGTTGATGTCCCCGAAGCAGGGTGACGGCACAGGTACTGGAGCGCCAGAGCCGGGCAGCGTTGGCAGCTGGCACGTTGTCCTCGGAGTCGGGCTGCGGAGGAAAATCACGGCATCCTCGATGTCGGGCGGCGGAGAAAGAAGCGTGATGTTCTCGAAGCCGGGTGGCGGAGGTGACGCGACGTGCTCAAAGCCGGGTGGCGGAGGAATAAGTGTGACGTCCTCGATGTCTAGCGGAGGAGCTGGCACTACGTCCTCGAAGTCGAGCGGAGGAGCTGGCTCGACGTCCTCGAAGCCGGGCGGCGGAGGAAGCATGACGTTCAAGAAATCGAGCAGAGGAGGAGGAAGCACGACGTCCTCGCTGTCGAGCAGAGGAGGAAGGAAGCGCGACGTCCTCTCTGTCGTGCGGAGGAGGAGGAAGCACGACGTCCTCGCTGTCGTGCAGAGGAGGAGGAAGCGTGACTTCCTCGCTGTCATGCAGAGGAGGAGGAAGCGCGACGTCCTCGCTGTCTAGTGGAGGCAGAGGAGGAAGCGCGTCGTCCTCGTAGTCGAGGGACAGAGGAGGAGGAAGCAACGTCCTCGTAGTCGAGGGAAGGAGGAGGAGGAAGCGTGACGTCCTCGTAGTCAAGGGAAGGAGGAGGAACTAAGCTTGCAGCGTGGCTGTCTGGCAGATTGGAGCTCGTGGCTTGGCTCTCTGGCAGATCATAGCTCGTAACTTGGCTTTCTGGCAAATTGGAGCTCGTGGCTTGGCTCTCTGGCAGATCGGAACTCGTTGCTTGGCTCTCTGGCAGATCGTAGCTCGTAGCTTGGCGGTCTGAATGGTTCAGCTGGGCGAGCATTCCTTGGAGCTGTTCCACCTGCTCCCGCAGGCTTTGTATGCGCTTGAGATTTTCTTCCGCACAAAACACATAGACATTCTTTGTCTGCTCGTCTTCCCAGCTCTGCACCTCGCTCATTTAGTTCCCAGTCCCTCCTTCGCGCTCTGCTCTTCGACTTGCGCGCTCCTTGAAGTTACGCCGGATGGCCAGCCAACCACTCCTAATGTCCGCTCGCTCCGGTGCCATCGTCACTGCTCCCCCCCAAAAAAACATAAAACTTAAACAGGCTATTTATAATAAATCAACTAATGAGTCACCTCGGTTCAGGTGAGAGCTCCCATCACCTGACTGAGGTGCATCCTGGGACATGTAGTTCACAACTCAAGAAACCTCACTTAAAAAAACACAAAAAGAGTCTGGGCGTTTGGTGCCCTCTAGGGGTTAACCCTTACATAAGGACTTGTTACATAACATTTTTACATTAATTAGCATATTATTAAAAAGAAAGTTGATTAGAAAAAAGTTTTTAGAATTATTTTTAAATGAATTGGTTGACTATGAAATCCCAAACTAACAAATAAATTATGCACTGCATAAGTATTTACCCCTTTGGCAATTTAGTGATAATTGACAATATTAGACTTTATAGAAGACAATATTAGACTTTATTGTACGTTCAGGGTTTTAATAATTCACACTTCCAGTGTATTTAGTACCAGATGTTGTTTAATTTGTAGTGTCCCTAAATTATGAAATAGGTAACTATAAGAAGGACACAAACACTATTTCATTAAGTATATAAGTAAAAGAAACTGTAATTTTTTAAACCAAATTTATAATTTCATCTAGTTTTGGGAGTAACTGTGTTCAGCATTAAATCAATTTGTGATACACACTCCGCTTTAGTGATTAAGAGTCTACATGAAAGTAAAAACTCAGGGCTGTAATAAAATTACTGAGGTGTACATTTTTTAGCCAGCAGGGGGCTCACACTTCTCCAGTTTCACATCACACTCAGTACTAGAGTACTTACTACTAATTGGACTCCTGTCCTTGTCCCAGCAGGGCAGGAAAATCGCTTTATTCACTGAAGTATGCCTGACTTTGTTATGATTGATGGTGATATGTTCCCTTTCGGCTTGTTAGTATTGTTTTCCCGGTTGACCTATTATATCACCAACCAAAGCAATTGACAAAGTAGTTATCTAGCGGCAAACTGATAGCATGTCGAGTGGTAAAAGCATGGAAAAATGTATCGTGATGTATGCTTCATACAGTACATGCGGTATGCTTTATTTTTGGATACATAAGAGGCATGCCATCCCTAATGGTTATGATGTCATCCAGAGACAGAGGGCATCACCGTAGTGTTAGCAAGTTCTTAGGCTTTTACACATTTTGTCCAACTCCCGGGGTGGGAACTGGAGCATGTGCGGAATGCTAAGTCCAATTTCTGTGTTCCACTGAGAAATACAGTACAAGAAATACCTTGACTCTCGACCGCATTATCCAGCTGTGCAAGTCTGACTTTGAAGTTCGATTTTGTGTGATATTTTAAAAGTCTGTTTTTAGAAAGACTAACACAATGTCATGTAAATATATTGACTGTTCACCATCATCTAAACACAGAGTCACAATACTGTACTCTGTGCACAGAAACTCAACACGATCTGACTAACCTAATAATAGTTCTTGAAGCAATTAGGCAATTTATTTGTTTATATGGATAAAATAATTCCAATGGGTCGATTTCCATTCTACCAGGAGAATGAAATACCAGTGTACTGTGAGAAACTCAGAGTTTCGGAGTGGGAGTCGCCTCTAATCTGCTTTGCCTCCAGCAGATTTGCAGAAGATCTGCCACAGATCTAGATCTAAATTCTCTTCTATCTGGCAAGAGTTAGAATGGAGACATTGTCTAACCTCATTCAGGTGCTCAAGTGTTTACATTCAGTAGTAAATTATACAATTTATCTGTCTTGGTTTCTTCTTCACTCACACTCACACAAGTTGTACCATCTAAGGATTATTTCATTGCCTTAAGCAACCTTTTGGTGGCAAATTCAAAATGATTCCTCGTGCTCCCTGAATCACTCTTTCACACTCTGAGTCCTGGAAAATGTCCCGTGCTATCAGGGAAGAAAAACTCCATAGATCTGATAACCTGGTGATTCAGTACATTCAGGTGGTCAGCTGACTCCATTTTATTGCCCCATAACGTTGCTGAGTCTCGACCTGAGTAACTGATCAACCCCAGATCATAACACTGTCTCCAGAGTCTTGTACAGTGGACACTATGCATGATGATGCATCGCTTCATGTCCTTCCCTTCTTACCCTGACACGCCCATCACTATGGAATAGGATCAGTCTGGACTCATCAGGTCACATGATCTTTTTCCATCACTCCAAAGTCCAGTCTTTATGCTCTCTAGCAATCCGAAGCCTTGGTTTTCTTATGGACATACAGCTGTTTAGTCCCGATCCAGTGAATTCTCATCTCATGTGTCTGTGTGTGTATGGAAATGCTCTTACTTTCAGTATTAAACATAGCTCTGGTTTTTACTCTCAGTTTCTTACCATCCCTCTTTACTAAGACATCTTTACTTTTTCCTGGCAATATTTCTTTCACTAACTTGATGGTTCAACACTATCCATCCACGTTTTAATAATGGTGTTGGCCAATGCCAGTCATTTCACTCACTCACTCACTCACTCACTCACTCATCATCTATATTGCCTTATGTTGTATTCAGGGTCGTGGGGTTCCTGGAGCCTATACCAGGAGCCTTAGGGCACGATGCGGGCTACACCCTGGATGAGGTGCCAATCCATCACAGCGCACACACACATACACACACTTCGGGTAATTTAGGAACACCAATTAGCCTGACCTGCATGTATTTGGACTGTGGGAGGAAACCCACCAAGCACGGGGAGAACATGCAAACTCCATGCACACAGAGACGGGAATCAAATCTGGCCGGGAATCGAACCCAGATCCTCCTCCCAGTCATTTAAAATCTCCTTAATTTGTTTTGGTTCTTGATGCAGGATAATACTGTAACCCTTCAGAAGAGGTGACTTTTTTTGTTCGGGCAGTGTAGTAGATCATGGGAAAATTTAGATGGTCAGGGTTAAAAAATTGTACCGCTGCCAGCCACTAGAGGGCCTAGGAAGCATTTTAATGGTCAAAGTGGACAGGTGTGGGTGAAGGCGGCAGTGCTACAGTAGATCATTCAGCATTGAAATAAAGTCTTGTCAGTGTTTTAGCTGCACTGTATATTTCATATTGGCTAAACGTCAGGCTGCAAAAGGAACTAGGTCACCATACACAATCAAGTCATGGCTCGTGAGTTATATCTTTGAAGCTTTTAAATTATGCATACAGTAGGACACAATTTGCGTGTGGTGTGATTTCTGCAGAGGTGCCGCTCCTTAATTTAATTTAAGGTCAAAACAGCAAGCCAGATGTTTTTTTATGTAACCCTTTCGCCCTTCATTAGCGTAGTGATGAATCTGATTTCTTATCAACGTCACACACGCTGTGAAAACTGCTGAAGCATGAATGCAGCTTTACAGTCCGCTTGCTGCGCTGGTCAGGAAAGGTGTACCGGTGGATGAATCCGCTCTCGTCATCACTCGCCTCATATTTCTCATGTACTCTGTATATTGGTATTTCTGTATGCGTCTTGTTTTATTTCTGGAACAAACTTTCACACACACACACACACACACACACACACACACACACACACACACACACACACACACACATGAGATGCCTTTCTACAAGGCTTTCTGTGAAGAAAGCAATAATAATGATTTGCACTTCTTCTGGTCTCTATTAAATCATCTCAGCTATTTTTTCCCAAATTTATGCAAACGGCCTGAATTCGCTGCCCTGATCTCAGACGGGGAACCTTTCATCTGAGCTCCTCTGTCACACACTGCCACTTCAAGCAGTTACAGAAAGCCCGGCTCTCTTTCTGATTTATTTATAGTAAAGACTTTGACTATCTCATGGGGATGCGTAAGTTGGGAAATGAAATGAAGCTGAAAAATATTAGTGGCAGGAAGCACAGCTACAACTGAGCACTAATACTCAACTGGGGAGCTATGAATTGTTTTAAAACTGGTAACTATCTGCAAAATTCATATTATTTCTGTGTACTGAGCTACTTACAGTAGAATAAGAAACACACACCATTGTCAGGTGCTGTTTTATTTCACAAGCTTGAAAGAATCTGCTATTATTCTTTTAATAAGGGTTTATAAATGATTCATAGTAGTGGTGTATATAATATATCCAGTGATGGGCATGCGTCTAATTCTTTTGTCGCTCCTAATTCACTCGTAGGCTCACTAGATAGACGGCTTCCCCTTCTGCGAAGGTGTGTGAAGGGGCAGGGCCATGGAAAAGGTCACGACTGGGAAAAATCATCCTTAAAGGATCTCGGGCTTTCTCCTCATTATAAAACGAGGCACTGAGTTTAGCTTGATGTCCTGGAGGTCTATGGAGCCTTTCATCGCCCTTATACCAGACACTTAAATACAGATACAGTGGAACCTTGGATTGCAAGCATAATTTGTTCTGGAAGCATGCTTGTATATCAAAACACTCATATATCAAAGCAAATTTCCCCCGTAAGAAATAATGGAAACTCAGACAATTTCTTTCACAACCCACAAATATTCACATAAAAATAATTAATACAAAATATAAAGTAAAAATAAATTAAATTAACTTGTCTTGCAAAACCGGGTTACTTGCAATCCGAGGTTCCACTGTAGTTGCATCGAGCGCGGTGATATTATGTGCCCAAGGCATAGAATCAAATCACATTATTTAATCTCCACGTTGAGGACAGCTGCAAAAAGACTACACGAGCTCCCACGACACTTACACTCTCGCACAGAGCCGGCTTTCGTGATCCTGCCACCAACGAGGGAAAGGCCGCTGTGTCTTTATGTTAAGGCCTCCGTTCCCAGCGGGGAAAGCCGCCCGGCCACCAGACGTCATGAGGGACTCCCATCTGTGGCTGCGCCCAAGGAGAACTGGGACGGACCAGTTTGCCAGTCAACCAAGAGGAGCCATTTGAGAGAGGATGCCTATGTGGGCACCCTCTGACACTATGGCCACCAATATCACTCGCCAATCTCATGCCCACATGCCAGCTGGGCACTGCCTCCAGACCTGCATGTGCAGACGTTCATCACTTTCTTCCCCTTTTTTCCATCCTACCTTCTTAAAACATTCCCTTTCACTTTTTTCCAAATAAAATTTACCTTTTTTCATAAGACTGTGTTTATGTGTCTGAGGTGCCAAATGGGTCAAACCTGTTACAGACAATAACATTACAAGCTCAATTTATTTCTCATATTAATCTAAAGAGAGAGAGTAAAAAGATGCTGGTGATGTAATATAAATGTAGGTAATTTAAATGCAAACAGGAACTACACTTTGTTGTACAATATTAAATGCAACTATATAAATATAAAAAAAAAAAATAATAATTTTGTAAATAGACTCAGAGTAGAAAAACCCAATAATAAAACCAATATTGACGAATCCGGGCACTCCTGGTGATATTTCACTCTGGCTGTAATCTCAAAGAACACAGAGTGTGCCTCGGTGCCGCCTGAGCGTCTGTCGATTTCTATGCATTTCAAACGACCTTCTCATGTCAGACGCTTGCAGTCATTTAGAACGTGAGATTTGTGCAGCCTGGACATCATGGACATTAATGTTTGAAATAAATGCAGTCTGAGTTTCTGATGAAGCAAATGGCCAAAATATATACTATTGAATGATTAAATTTTAATGAATGTAATGTGATTTAAGTTAATTATTAAACACTTCAGCAAATATTTGAAATGCACTGCGGATGTGACAGGAGGAACAATGAGGAGCGGGGAAAGATGCAGAAACTGGGATTTGTTTCCTCAAGGCCCTCATTGGCACTGTTGTTTTAAACATTTAAATTAACAGTAAAATTATGTGTAAAATGTTACATCTGACAGATGATTATACTCCGATCTAATAGTGTCCTTCAATTAAAATGTTCACTTCATGAAACTTATGTTGATTTTTTTGTCTGACAATTTTTCATAATTTCTCAATTTCTCTGACATCACTGTACATACATATCCACTCACCTAAAGGATTATTAGGAACACCTGTTCAATTTCTCATTAATGCAATTATCTAATCAACCAATCACATGGC
>JAQMYG010000033.1:35385881-35403733 GCA_030014215.1 Clariallabes teugelsi
TGGGCACTGCCTGGGGTTTGGGTTTGGGCATGGGCTAGGGTTTTGGTTTGGGCACTGACTGGGGTTTGGGTTTAGGCACTGGCTGGGGTTTGGGTTTGGGCACTGGCTGGGGTTTTGGTTTGGGCACTGGCTGGGGTTTGGGTTTGGGCATTGGCTAGGGTTTTGGTTTGGGCACTCACTGGGGTTTGAGTTTGGGCACTGGCTGGGGTTTGGGTTTGGGCACTGACTGGGAATCAAGCATGTTTTTGATTGACACTGAGATTAAGTAATTAACAAATATTGTTATTTTATAATTATACAAATATTTTATAACTGGGCACAAACATGTGCTGTAAGTTCCACATTCATGCTGTAGATTTCTGATTATCTAATATTCTTCCAGATTAGTCCTGACCTCATGCTGTAGGCTTCTAACCAATCATAGATGAAGCAGAATTCTTGTAAACAATTATTACATAGAGGGCGGGGTTTCCTAACTTTACACGTGCATGCTAACATATTACAATCATTCTTTATTATTGTTTATTTATAGTAATAATCACTGTTATTTTCTGTAAATCACTTACTTCTACATGAATGTGGTTCATGGAACCTGACCCACACCATATCTCTCATCAAAACCGACTAGCGTTTGTCTATGTATATTTTTTCTTCTGTTATTGTGGCTTTTGTGTTTCTTCTCCCCCCTCATGTCCAGTAAGACACTCAGTACTAGTCTCTGTGGAGTGGAACAGCTTATTTTATTCTTCCTCAAAGGAAGATCCTGTTCTGCTGAAAAACAGTTCAGGAAGGTGCACGGACAGGGTTCTTACTGTGTTTTTCGGATGGGTAAAGGATCTTTAAAGAGTCTCCACCCTCTGCACACCACAGTGTTAAAGAGACTCCTCAGGTGTACAGTAGAAAGAACCTGAAAAGGGAATAAAAAAAAAAAACAGAGGATTCCTATGAGTTCTAGATGTAACCCTGGAATGGAAATTATTATTAATATCATGACAAGAGGTTATTCAGTTCATCTGTCCATATTTCTTACAAACGTGTGTTTATCATGAAGCCCGATATCTGCTTGGGGAAACTTCCTCAGATTCAGGTAAATTATTTTTTCTTTTCGAACTCTGAACACAAAAGTTTCAATTTTAAGTCTTAAATATTTCATAACTAGAAATTAGACTAGATTACAGTACAAAGAAAAAGACATTACTTGAAAGATAAACTCAGAAAAAGGCTCCAGTGGTCTTGTTGAGGTTGTCTATCAGGGAGAAGGTTACAATTTTAAAGTACCTTCTCTGGTGGAACCCATAATTGACATTATGTGGAACAAACTGCTCTGGACAGTTAGGTTGCACAAATGCACTTTGTGGAGAAAAAAAAATCCCACGCCATTTCTATCGTACTGGAAATCAAAGACAAGAGTCCTGTGTGGAGCGATGGAGTCCTCCAGTGGAGTTCACACTTCATTAAAACCCAACAAAGCAGGATATCAGCTGCATCGCTGCAGTTCTGTGTTTGAAAATGAAGCACTACTCCCTCCCACACACACACACACACACACACACACACACACGCACATGCAGAGCACACTGACAGAGGGCTGAAGATGAGCTGAAGTAATCTCCGAGCAGCTGTGTCTGAACCCTGTCCATGTCCGCTCGGAGACCGCTGAGGCTGAACTTGGCTTTTATACAGGAGAAAGATGTCTCTTGTAATTTTTCTCCTCTCTGTGGAGCTCATCTGTGTGTGAGGAGCCAGTGAGCAGCGTGAGAAGGTGCTGTCTCTCCGCTTCATCCCTCTTAGGATCCAATCAGCTGAGAGAAACATTTGAGCATCACATTTGCTCTGCAGGGAAATCAGGCTTGCTTGGCTTGATGCTTCATGTCATTTTTCATTTATCCTCCTCTTTCTTGCTTTACTTCTTCTCTGTTTTAGAGCTTAGAGCAAGAATTGCATTTGAGGTGTTTCCTTTGCAACATGCACACAGACACTTGACCCTGGAGGTGCGAGGCGACGGTGCTAACCACTAACCTACCGTGCATCCATATATATATAGCTTCATACATTAAATTTACAGGCTGCATTTCTACCTAGCGTTTTTTCATCACCTGGCCTTTTGGTGGGTATGTACACATCTGGAACATCAGTTCAGTACAGTACAGAATTCTCTGTGCTCACCAAAGCAGCAAGAGGAATGCAGTGTGTCGATTATCCTGCTCAGTCCTAAAGGACTCGTGTTATCTTCACCCTCAGGCCTTCATGTGGTCCAAAAATCCAGCCTCTGTATTTATCACAGGAGAGTGGAGGTGCTGGGGCACACCTGCTGCAGGGTGTTCAGCGGGGGGAGCAAAATAGTTGTGCATTAAAGGGGAGAAAAAAAAATCAAAGGAACTCTTTCATCCTGTCATAGTAGATGTGTTTGCTGTCAATCACAGTGTTACTAGCGAATCAGGGTGAGGGAGAGCTGGCTGGTGGGCGGGAATAGGAGGTGATTAAACACTGGGGAAATGCTTTATTCTTTCTGATGTGCAGTGTGAGTAGCTGCAGGAGTGGAACAGGTGAAGAGAAGGAAAGAGGAGGAGATGAGAAAAGAGGAGAGGGGAGAAGAGGAGGAGAGGAGAATAGATGAAGAAATGAAAGGAGTGAGGAGGAGAGGAGAATAAAAAAAAAGTAAGGAGATGAAAGAAACGGAAAAGGTTTAAATCTTACAAACTTAAATAATTCTTTTGATTGTGTAAAGCTGCTTTGTGACTGTCAATTTTTAAAAACGTTATACAAATAAAATTGAACTAAATTGAATTGAAGTTAAAGAGGGAAAAAATGAAAAGCAAAGCAATAAGATGATGCAAACAAGTGAAGCAATAAAAAAGGAATAAACACTAACAGGAGGAAGGGATACAAGAAGGAAAAGTAAAACAGAGCAGGACTTGTTGCACATGAATACTAAATGTAAGTGTAAATGGATAAAAGTATCCTGTAGTGCTCTTTAATGAAAGTAAAAGTAATCTTTGGCAAGTGGCTGCGGAATGAAACCACTCAGGAACGCGCTGCTGTAGGAAACTCATCAGCACCAGGCTGTAACAGCGCCTCTGCAACACAACAACACTGATTATTTTTCCACGCCACAATGATTATTCCTGACAACGGAACATAATGAACGAGTGTGATTGTTAGTTCCAGTGTTTGTCTTTTCTTTTCTACTTTTCCTGTTGAGTGGAGATTCTTTATTACGTTTCCGCCACACGAGAACTCTCAACTTTCAACTTCTTCTCCACACCTTCACTGTGGCATGATTTCATAAAGAGAAAGTCAAAGCAGTGTGTGTGTGTGTGTGTGTGTGTGTGTGTGTGTGTGAGTGTGAGCACATACAGAGAAGTCACTTATATAAATAACCAGTGAACAGTGTTTTATTACTCCAGCTTTGCTCCACTTTCATCGCACTGCTTAATCACTACAATTCACATCCTGCACTGCAACAAAACACAACAAAGCAATCACGGAACAGATTGAATGAATTAATTGATTAAATAATTAGGTAATTGGTTAATTGGTTATTTAATTCTTGGTTGGATAATTTCTTTATTGATTGATTGTTCAATGATTGTTGATTGTCTGGATGAGTGATTGATTGGCTGATTGGTTTATGTGTTGATTGGGTGATTGATCAGTTGGTTGGTTGATTAATTTCTTTGTTGCAAGATTGTATGATTGCTTCATTACTTGGGTGTTTCACTGATTGATGGGTTGGTTGATTAATTTCTTTATTGGTTTAGTTGGTTATCTAGTAATCCAGTGTAAGGATCCATCCAATGACAGAAACTTAAGCACTTTTGTAAATGCCCAAATGTTTAGTGTTGGCAGGTTGGATGGTTGATTAGTTGGTTAATTGATTGGGTAGAATAATGTCTGTATCGGTTGGTTATTGGTTGACTGTTGGTTGGGTCAGATGGTTGGTTGATTGGTTGAAGTGAATGGCCATTTGTTGTTTATTCTCCCTATATGATGGATAATGAAGTGATAATGACGAAAACATTGTAAAGAACAGTAAAAAAAATAAAATAATATGCATTGTATAGTGTGCATTATTGCAGCTCAGTCTTAAAGTTCAATAGAGTTTATAAATTATTTACTGATCTCATACATTGTTTAAGGTGTGTAATAATGTGTTTATTGTTCATCACTATGATGGACTCCTAACACTGAGAATTACACACTAATTAACTCTTTAGCTTCCAGAATTTTACCCGAGTTAGACCTGGAGTTTTTGTCTGCTCCTGGTGTTAAATGATGTCATGCGGCTGCTGCGTGAATGACTCATTGCTACTTTTTTATTTTTTTTACTTTGTGTGTGTTTGTGTGTGTATACTGTGAGTGCTGTCAGGGTGCTTGTGTCAGCATTATGGGTTGGGGTGTGTGTGTGTGTGTGTGTGTGTGTGTGTGTGTGTGTGTGTGTGTGTGTCAGCAGGTGAACAGGGGCAGAAAAGCAAAGCTTAGCACAATGTCAGCTTCCACTGTAGCTGATCTTTCATCTAAAGCCTAGAGGCAAATTAATGTTTTTAAGGGTCTGTGTGTTTATCTGACACACTTCCTGTTCCTGCTGCTCATTCTGCCCGGCTCAGACCGTCAGATCTATAGAAATGGATTCCTTCACACCAAGACCTTGTTGAATTCTGGATTCTGATTGGTCTGATTGTGTTCATCCGTTTTCTTTAACAGCAGCTCTTACAGTAGTGTATATTCGTAGCAGTAGTAGTAGTGCAGTAGTACAGTGGTTTATATTAATGCGCTTTTTCTAATATCTTATGGTTTCCATAGAAACAGCTCATTCACATGGAGATGTACTACACACTCTTTACATAAACGTCTCAGTCTCCAGTGTTGGTGTGTTGGAACAGTCAAAGGTAAAGTTAATATTAAACTTTAAGTTTAATATTAGATTCATGACTTTATCAATGTGCACTACATCAGGTTTCATTGTGATATAGAGTCAGTAAATGTCTTCTCCTCAGTCTAACTCATCTCTCCGTTGACTAAAGTAATAAAAAACAAAAAGTTTTAACAGCAAAAAGTTTAGAGATTTCACCTCTATCATTTCCTGCTTGCCAGCTTGTCGCGTATGCGTATTCTATATTGATAAAAAATCATAACCACAAAAATGAAAAACTGCTCACGCAAACAAATCAGTTACAGCATTGATTTCCTCATATTTCACCCAGTGGAAATGACAGATGGCGTGATATGCATTGTGAGAAATAATGATTTTCATGAGGGGAAATAAGAAATATGGGATTCTCCGCATGCTCGTTTATCATGAGCACTGATTCAGCTCAGCCTCTGATTATTATACTGCCACAGTCAATACACACAACAGGTCTGGGTACTCTACTGCCATGTTCTCACATCCACTTCCTCATATCCGCTTCCTCATATCCGCTTCCTCATATCCACTTCCTCACATCCACTTCCTCGTATCCACTTCCTCACATCCGCTTCCTCATATCAGCTTCCTCACATCCGCTTCCTCATATCAGCTTCCTCATATCCGCTTCCTCATATCCGCTTCCTCACATCCGCTTCCTCACATCCGCTTCCTCGTATCCACTTCCTCATATCCGCTTCCTCATATCCACTTCCTCATATCCGCTTCCTCATATCTGCTTCCTCACATCCATTTCCTCACATCCACTTCCTCACATCCACTTCCTCGTATCCACTTCCTCATATCCACTTCCTCACATCCACTTCCTCATATCCGCTTCCTCGTATCCACTTCCTCGTATCCGCTTCCTCACATCAGGATTCTACATATTCATATGCCAGTGTCCTCATGTCTACATCCTTACACCCACTTCTCCACATCTGCTTCCTCACGTCTATTTTCTCACGTCTGCTTCCTCAGATTTGCTTTCTTTTGTCATTTCCTTATGTCTGCTTCCTTACATCCTTTTCCTCATGTCCACTGCATCCTCATGTCCAACTTCTCACATCTGCTTCCTCACATCCTCTTCCTCATGTCTGTTTTCTCACATCTGCTTGTTAACATCTATTTCTTCACACGCTCATCCTCATATCTACTTCCCTAGCTCTTCTTTCTCAAATTCACTTCCTCACATCCTCTTCCTCATGTCTGCTTCTTCACATCTCCTTCCTTACATCCTCTATCTCATGTTTCCTTCCTTACATCTGCCTTCTTATATCCACTTCCTAATGTCCACTTCCTCATATCTGCTTCCTCTTGTCCACTTCCTTACAAGACATACTGTACAGTAATCTTCTTCCTTCTGTTCTATTCCTCATGCCCATATCATCACATCTGGTTTCACCTCACATCTATTTCTCCACATCCATTTCTTTATGTCTGCTTCCTCACATCTGTTTCTTCACATCCTCTTCCTCATGTCTTCTTCCTCACATACACTTACTTACATCATCTTCCTCATATCTGATTTTGCTTAGCTACTTCCTCATGTTTGTTTCCTCATATCATGTTCCCTATATACCAGTGACGTCATGGCCAGTTCATCATGCCTGCTTCCTTACCTCCTGAGGTTCTCACATTTGCACTAATGCCATATTTACTGTACGAGTTATGTTACCCAGAGTAAGCATGTAAAGAGAAAATAGCACTGGGCCTAAAACAGAACCCTGTGGAGCACCAGACTTTACTTTAGTACCCATAGAATCATCACCATTTACATCTACAAACTAATAACAATCAATCAAATAATACCAGAGTCAGGAGAGAGACGTTCGCTTAACTCATATTGCATTTTCTATTCTATGAAGAAGAATAGTATGATCAATGGTGCACAAAGGTGAAGTAACACAAGCGAAGAGACACAACCCTGATCAGCGGACAGTAGTAGGCCTCTCACTGTTCTGTTCTTTTCTCTTCACTCCTCTTCCCTTCTCTTCTATTCCCAGAAGGCTCTGCTGCTAGCCCATATGGCTGCACTGATTAAATGTGCGTGATACAGTTTGGGTACAGGGTGTGAAATATGCTTTTGTAGTGTCAGTATTAATCCTGGCTGTGTGAGTGAAAGTTTGGAATAAACGTGGAGGCAGGGCAGCGCTCAGAGTGAGGGATGAGTCTGACAAACGTATGAGGAATGAGAATACAGTTATGGAATTTCTCTCGCTGTGTCTTTTCATTTTATGAGGAAGAATTTGTTCATTTCTCTTTTTTACGGAGACAAGACCAGGCTCCGTGTGCCTGCTGCTTCTCACATTAAACTTCTTGATGGAGAGGTTAAGAAGGCGACTTTAATTTCCTGTTCTCTTTACTGATAGGCGTGTCCTCAGCTGGCCTTGGCTTTAATGTAGAAGTGGCAGCTGATTCATGGGTAATTAATAGAATAAAGGAGCATAGTGTCCTCAGGAAAAGGGTAAGATGATGTGTACTAACTGGAAGGTATGGGTGGAGGGTAAACGTCTGTGAAAAGTGAACATGTGCAGCATTTGCGATTCTAGCGATTCTATAGTGACTGATTGAGGTTTAATTGCTTGCTGCAGTTTTTGTGCTCGTGGTGTCTTCGTTCCTGTCTTCTCCTGTCAGCACTGCTGTCTTCTCTTTTCTCATCAGCTGGAAGCAACCCTCACAAGCATCCGTCCATGAGCTTCAGCTTGCACTCTTGCTTGCTGGATCTGGTTGCTGTCTCGGGCACTGAAAGTATTAATTAACTCAAAAGGGATGTAACATTGAGGTGAACATCTGGTGCAGAGATCTTATTACAAACTATTTCTATTAGAGCATTTGGTAAGGTGAGGAAAAAACTGCATCTGACACTAATCTCACAGCTGTGATAGAGATACATCAACACACAATCAGAAAGAATTCTAGGCAGAGTTCCCAATCCACATCCTGCACACTAAACTGTAAAGACACCGGTGTGCACTGATGTGCTGTTTATCTGACTTGGGTTTGAACCAAACCAGTGGAATTACATTATTATTATAATCTTATTACAATTAATATCATCCTAATGAATTGATTTTTAACATTGTCTGTGATATGTTTTATCTTCTTTTTTTCCATTAACCTGTTGCTCCATTTGCCTATAACTTAGACTAATGACCAATTCTTACATTTACCCAGAATGCCATCTACAGTACCTGCCATCCTCCAAAACCTTACATGCTAATACTGGCGTCAACACCATCATCTCGAGCTAGCCAAACCGAGGTTCTCTCTAATGTGACGTTAAATGCTATCATTATCACTTCTGTTTTGGACCAGGAATATATAAATAAGTTTCTCCTATTAAGCTTTGCAACTGTGTTAGCAATAAGTATGTTTCATGCACAACCGCTGATGTCTGATGGGAATAACAAAATTACTTCCACAACTGAGAAATTCACAGCTACAAACATGACCAATATTTCAGTCTAAAGATACTTACTGGTTCTCAGGGTGGACTTTAATTGAACAGTGGTGGAGTTTAAAAACTCGTCAATGTATTTTAGGACATAAGCCTATTTGGCACATTATACTGTATACATTCAGTATTTCAGAAGGAATCACTGGGTGTCAGTAGGAAACTGGAATGGATTGCTTCTGTGCATGAAGACATCCCAGACATCATTTCTTGCAGCCTGTCATGAGGAAGGCAGGACTTTTCATGCGATGAGGAAACATCCATCACACAGTGCTGAGGGAAATCAGAGACAGTGTCCTGACTGTTCAGGCTGTTGAGATGCGTGGAGCATCAGACCAGAGCGAGGCCCCGAACACAAACACAATCATGCTCTCTCTTCTCCTGACGTATGTTTCCTCATTTAAACTAAAAAAGAAAGCTCTGGAAATTCTTAGAAGTATTGTGTTTATGCTGGCATTGCGCTTCCACTAGATGCCAGTGTTGATTCATTGTTCAGAGGTGCTCTTAAAGCTGGTGTATGTATGGATATAATTACAGTGGGACATGTTTTCTACTCAGAACACACTCCATATTCATTTATTACTATATTAAGTAACCAAATGTGTATCATATCAAGTAACAGAGATGGTCAGTTAGTGTATAATGATACTACACTACTGCTGAATTCTGATTGGTCAGAAAGAGTTGATTTGTTTTCTATCAAACTTACATCCTGCCTGATGTGGAAAGCATTAGAAGAAAGTGTGATGAAATCTGCGTGCACATTCAGTGATGCAGCATAATAATTAACTAGACTCTGCTGCACTACCTGTGCTTGGACCCATTAATCGCTCCTTACAGCTAGATTTGTAATATTACTCTGCTTAGGTATAAAGTGTTTAAATCTCTTTAAGGATAGTAAAGCTCTTATTTTATGGCTAAGAGCTTTACTTCATTTAATGTAAAAAAATAAATGTTAATAAATGGAGTCATATTCTTACTTTATATCATTAGAGCATTCTTGTTTACTCTTGTCTTTTAGGAATATCCTGATTAATCTGTTCATATTTTAATGCTGATTTCCATCAACATTTTTTTTTTTCATTTTTAAATCTTCACGACTTTAGTATAAGCCTTTAATTAATTATATTAAGGCTTTATTTTGATCCCAAACTGGTGTGATTTCAGGATTGGGTAACTTTAAAGAAGCCTTTACTTATAACATATACCTTACAGCACAATGAGAGTGTTAGGAAGCTGGGCTCAGAGCACATGGTCGGCTGTGATACAACATCCCTGGAGCAGACAGGGTTAAGGGCCTTGCTCAAGGGCCCAAAAGTGGAAGCTTGGTGAAGCTGGGGCTTGAACCACTGACCTTTTGATCTATAACCCAGAGCCTCAACATGCTGAGCTACAACTGTACCACATAGTGAGGCCCTATGGTTTCTTTCCAGTTTCTCAGTAATGTGGCAAATCATGTTTTTTGGCTCATCATATCAAGAAAGAGAATAAGAAGAGGCTGGTGAGGAAACCACTGTTTATAGCTGCTATAACATTTAACACATCATTTACTATAAAATGCAAAATTAAAGTTTCAGCCTGACCTCGGGCTGACACTGGCGACTCCTTCCACAAATAATCATCTCCTTAAAGAAAACTTCAACACATTAATGGTTACTCGGTTTTAATCTGTTTACTCTGTATGTGCTGCTTTGGATGAGCTGTTTCTATAGAAACGGTAACATAAAGATTGCATTAAAGTCCAAACATTAGCCTTTGAAATCCTTCATGGGGGAAAAAAAAAAAAAAAGTTTAGTTTGAAATGCCCTTTTAAAATCGCTCACAATGTCATCGTGTACTTTTATGGAATTCATCTTCATTTTGGTTTATTTGAGTCTTGGTAAAATTGGACTGCACAGTTAATCCAGTATTGATCACAGTGCTGATTGAATAACCTGCGGTTCAGCTTTCACAGGAGATTTTCTTTCACTAAAACCGCTCCTTAATTCTCACAGCCAGAATCAGATAATCTGACCATAATTAGCTGGCGCAGCACTTCGGGCTGAATGTGGTGACATTTAACACAAGTGGATGAAAATACAACGAGTGAAAAAATGCAGAGAAAATGTTCCGGTTATGATGAACGTATCGACTAATTGTGCTCTAGGCCTTTTCATATCTTTGGCCTTTAGTTCAGCCAACGTGGCTCTAAAGCACCGGACGAAATGTCTATTCAGGGCTAATGGAAGTGTATTGATTAATGGCATTGGATGTTAGTGGCTCCTGTTGGGGGAATTTAAAAAGTTGTGTTTTTTTCTTCTTCCTTAAACGCAGTGCACTTACATCGACTCATTACATCTTTACGAGGTTGGAGCCGGGACTACCGCTGTGCAAAACTCCCTCAGTCTGGTGTATCATAGTAAAACTTACTCTTATCACTTAAACATTAAAGGTCCTATTTTTCACTCTTTCTTTAACAGATTAAAAAAGAACTCCTCCAAAGTGTGTGTGTGTGTGTATGTGTGTGTGTGTGTTAATGTTCCAGCTGAAATACCTCTCAGATAATGATTTTTTTTATACATTAAACTCGCTCTGTTTGACTCTCCCTCCAAATATGTTGTTTCTGTGTCTATGTAAATGAGCTCCACACCCAAAAGCAGGATTGGGGGGGGTGGGGGGTCAAAGGAGAACATTACTTTGGTTTGTTTAAACATTGGCAAATGCAAAAATGGAAAAACGTACACAAACTAACTGGAGACTGATCTGAATGTCTCAAATGACCAAAAAAATTGCATAAATATAAAATATTATTCTATTAAACCTCTATTTTGTAAACCTATACCATGTAATAGTCTTATTTTATTAATTCCTCCTGTAAGGATAATGTATTTGCATTGGTGTGTGTGTGTGTGTGTGTGTGTGTGTGTGTGTACACATACTGGTGTATTGACCAGACGTGACACTCCTATCTTGCCCTGTTTATCCCCCTGCCACCTAAGATCACAGCTCCAAGTTCACCCTGTGTCAGAAGCATTTACCCCTCGCTGTGCAGTCCTGTCCCCTCCGTGCACTTAAGGCTGCCTGTAGAGATCCTTCTTCTGATTTCAGATTGTGACAGCGCTCCCTGGAAGTGAGTAAGGTAGAGTTTTTCTCTCCGCTCTCCTGGGTTTCTCTCTCTCTCCCAGTGGAGCTTGGAGAATGGAACAGATGGTTGAATCACTGCTACAAAGCTGCGAAGGAACATCCAGCCTCCCTGTGGCTCTTGAATTCCTCTCCCGTGATCAGGCTTGGCTTTGCGCTTCACCGCTGGAGAGCATCATCTTAACAAAATCCTTAAAATTCTCACTTTAGAGCAATCACTGAAATATACTGAAGCACTATGCATGTGCTGCGGAGATCTTATGGATTTTCAAAATACCTGAGGTTGTATTGTCATAGAAATACGATTATAATGTGTTATTGCTGTAAAACGCTGTAGTATACTGTAAGTAGAGAAAAATGCTAGAAGATGTGGTGGTAAGAGCGTCTCTGTTACTATTGCAACACACAGTGCGTTTTATTACTTGCATATGCATGTATTTTATCTCAGTCCCTGCGAGCCTATGTCTTTATATTAGACTAGTTCTCTGTGCAATAATGACACTTGCAGTGTTTTAGTTTCTTACTCTGATGCTCCTGCTTTGAAACTCAGACGGTATATCTCTGTGATCAACCAACGGTGGAATGAACACTTCTTTCTTCTCACTGCTCTCATATTCATTTGGACTTGTTTATTCTCGTTTCCAAATAACATGCGTTTGATGCAAGTATAATTTTTGTGTGAGGGTATCCCAGCACTAGATCAGTGTATTGTCCATGTAAGGTGTTGTGATGCTATGCAGTTGACCCAATGGTTACGCAATTCTCAGCTCAGATATACTGTAAATCAGGAGAGGTCACATTGTACAGTTATAGTGGTCAGTGACTCCGTGCAATGTAATGTAAGCAAGAAAAAGAACATCACTCCAAAGTATACAGTGAGTTTGTAAAGCTAGAACATCCTGGTACACCACTGCACTACCAGTGTCACTACCATCACCAGTACCATGGCGTCAATGCCTGTTTTTTTTTGTTGCTCCTATTGACCACAGCTAAACCTGACATCAGTGTACACGTACATTAGTTACAAGTGCAGACTACAAAGATATTGTTGAGGGTCTGAAGTAATGTGGGCCACAGATTCCTCATAACTGACCCTCAGGTTTGTTACCTTGCCAGTGCTGGATTAAGCGCAGTCCAGTGGCATGATTTTATGACTGTGCCAAAAGACCAGCCAGGTCATGAGACTTCAGGCCAGACTCAACTTGGCATACCTCATGCTTATATTTCTTCACATCATTCAAGGCTATTCTTCAGCAGAGTGTGCAGTTGGGCAGCCAATACCCTTTTCCCATTCTTATTCTTTCTCAGCTGCTCAACTGTAGCCTCAGCTTGGCAACAAAGACAGCAACTCGCCCATTGCACCCCTTCAGATTTGAGTGCAGTGAGATGTGTTTTGCTTCATACCTGCTACCATGCTACAAAAAATCCATACCTTGACCAAAATTTATCCAAGTGCAGAGCGGCCCAAAATAAAGCCATCAAGCCCTGGATTCTACAAGGACATAGCAAGTCTGAAGGAATGCAAAAAAAAAGATCCACCTGTATTTTAGTCCTTGTAGATGGTAGAGACTTAATCAAGGATTTTGACTTGCTTTGGCTCAGCTGAAGTTTGGTGAGGGTACACTCTTTTCATACAAATGTATGACATTTAAAAATTTGGGCGCATGAAGCACCTTGTGTGGGTCACTTTCTTTGTGATCCTTCTGAGTGTATCCTGGCTCTTGTAGAATGTCACTGCTGAATTCACTTTGCAGGGGTTATTCCTTTTATAATAGGGCTGTGTGCAATCCCTTTCTCCAGTTCCTGCCATGCAGTGTGGCCGGCTTTTCTATTCTCTCTTCAGGTCTCCAGAGTGCTTTGTTATCTTCTGGACCAGGTACATGTGCTGGCCTTCAGTTCCTCCAGGTGCAGTCATGCCATTACATTGCACCATTCTTGCTTTCTCCATGTATCCTCTTTAGTAGTCGGCTGGCTAGTCTTTATCAGAAAGAGTTGGACATGTATCACTCAGAACCAGAAAAACACAAAGAAAAACATACTGTACAGTAAAAGAAATTACTAGTAGACGTTGATCAGCTGTAACATTAAAAACTTTAACATTAAAACCACCTAGGCTTTGGACTCCCCTTCTGTAACTGAGGCAGTTCTGGTCCCTGGTTCCGGCTGTGGATTTCAGGGTCTCTGGGAGGTGCTGTGGTGTCTGGCTGATCCTGGCGCACAGTGGACTGTGCTACTGTACACTCGGTGTTCTGATGCTTTTCTATTGTGGCCAGCAGTGACTTTTTTGGAGATTTGTGTTGTATTGGCTTTTCTTTGAGATCAGACCTGACGGTCTAGCTTTAGGTCCCCACAGGCATGGGTGAGCCTTGGATACTTACGAGCCGGTCATCAGTTTACTGCTGTATAGTTTGTGATCATTGTTGTTCAGTTCACATGGTGAGGGTGTTAATGTTATGACTATATCTACCAATTCAGGACATTAACCCATCATATTAAGGTAAATTATTGCTTATACTAATTCAAGAAAATTGGAATGAGTCAAGTAGACAAGTACCTCCAAAGGTACCAAATTAGTTAGAAAACTACCAAACGAGTGTTCCGCAAGACGAGCAAAGATTTTTCATAAATTTTGACTTGGAAAACGAACAAGTCTTGGTTTACGAGCACCGAGTATCATGTATCATGTGTGCGCTTCTTGTTTTGACATCGAGCTTCACATGATCACAACTGAACCAACGGTTTTTCTCTCTCTTTCTCTGCGGAATTGTGGGTAATCGCCTCCCCTGCTGGGTCTTAGTGCTCGTCTCTCACTGGTATAATCAACATCCGTGCACGTGTGTACTGTTTACTATAACACCGTGACCACGTGTGTGTGTGTGTGTAAAACATCTTTTATTTTGTGTCTATATGCGTGTGTGTACAGCGCGCGGTAAAGCAAAAGCAAGTCTCATTAGAGAGGTTAAAGATCCATTTTCTCTCTCTACTCAAGGCTCAGCCTGCTCTGTGTCCATGTGCGTGCACGTCATTGGAAACCGTGCCACACACACACACACACACATGCACAGATCCGTTCTATTTCGCCTTCTCAGACACACAGACACACACACACTCTCTCTGCTCTACACAGAAACACTACTCTGTCGCGATTCTTTTCAAATAAAAATGTGCAGATTAATTTGTATAAATTTTACTTAATATTTTGTGTTAATTATTTTTATGTATTTATTCTTTTGGGCTGTAGAACGAATAATTTGAGTTTCCATTATTTCTTATGGGAAAATTAAATTTGGTTTACGAGTGTTTTGGAATACGAGCCCGCTTCCAGAACGAATTACGCTCGTAACCCAAGGTTCCACTGTAGTTCAAAAACCGCCAAGTCTCTTCTCTTTAAAACATGTCTCAGCACTTATGCTTGAGATAAACTGCATAACAGAAGCATGAGTATCCTGGCATAGTGTGTGTTTCCATGTGATCTGGAACAGCTGCCACTGAGAGGATGTGGCTGATCAGGCACAATGAACGTGAGCGACAGGACAGAGGTAAATGAGCAGCAGCTGGCTTGGCATGCTGCTGCGTTTAGCCATAACGCTGGAATTAGCCAGCCATCGCCAACACATTGATGCATGCTAGAGAAAATAAGCAGGCAGAGAAATTAGGTTTTTGTTACAACTCCCTGATGATATTAGAGCTGATGTGGAAGAGTGAGCAGGTCACCTCATCTAAACAGCTCATGGTGAACTGCCGGCTGCTTTATACGCCGCAGACGGAGACGTGAGGCGGAGCGATACACAACTGAAGTCTAACAGAGATACTCAGTAGATTTTGTATTTTTCCTGGATCGGATTTAAAAGACACCAACCCAACCACACACACACACACACACACACACACACACACAGACCTCAGTGGTATGTTCACCTTACGCTTGTCAAAATATATATTTTTTTCTTTAAGGCATGTTTAACTGCAGTAACAGACTGCCTCCTAATTAGTCTCTCTCTCTCTCTCTCTCTCTCTCTCTTCCTCGCCTCCCTCTGTCTCTCTAAGCATGCCTGTCTCTCTCTCTATTCTTCTCTCTCTCCTTTTTACACTCAGTCTCTTTTTTTAAATCTTATCATTTCCTCTAAAAATTTCCTCTAGACATTTTTCTCTGTCTTCTTCTCCTTCTCACATTCTTAGTCACATTTTCTGTCTCTCTTAGGATCTCTCTCTCGCCTTTTCTCTCTCTCTCACAATCTCTTGTCGTCTCTCTCAGTCTTTCTCTCAGACTGTCTCTCTCCCACAGTCTCTCTCTCTGTCTGTCTCTCTCTCTATTTATTCCACTGCTGTTCTCTCAGTGGGTCTTTCCTTTTTTCAGCTTTATTTAAGTATTTCTCTCTTTCAGTCTTAGACTGTCTCTATCTGCTAGACTGTATCTCTCAGACGTTCTCTCTTTCTCTCTCTCTCTCTCTCTCTCTCTCTCTCATTTTTAATGTCTCTGTCTCTGATTTAGACTCTTTCACCATCTCTCTACTGTAATTCTGTCTTTCTTTCTTCCTCTCTCAATCTATCTATCTATCTATCTATCTATCTATTTGTTTCTCCCTGTTCTCTCTCCCTGTCCCTCTCTGTCTGTCTCTGGTGAATATCAGCATGTGTAATCCAGCATTAGGGAACGATTGTGCGCTTATCCTGTCAGCGAAGCGACAGATGGTGATCATTAATAACACTTTTTTATGGGAAACAAACTCGTCTCAATCTTCAGGCGTTGTTTCCACGGCGAGCCCGCAGGACATCAGTCTTGCTCTAATACACTAATAACTGGACAGCGGCTGTCTCGTCTCTCTTCTGCCTGATAAACCTTCTGTTTTATATGTTTATAGTGCTGAAACCAACCTAAACAGCTCTTAGCCAATCAGCACTTAGCTCCTGTAACTAGGGGTGGGGCATAAATAATAGATAACAATGAGCAATGTGTGAGAACAGATGGCAGAAATCAGGAAAGATGTGAAATGCCATCCAACACTGAGGCTTCATCTGAGTCAGCATGGTACACTTACAGTACCAGGGGAGAAACAGATTACACATACAACCCCCCCCCCCCCCCCCCCCCCCCCCCCCCCCCCACACACACACACACATGATAGTCCACAATTACTACAGATACCTTTAAATAATCAATACAGTCACTTAGTCATATTATTTGTGCATAGATGCGTGAACGTCATACTCGAAACATCTTTTCATATGAGTCACATTCTGATTGGTTGAACAAAATGCAATAAGGCGAAGGGCGTGGGTTGTGGGAGGGGGGGTAGGACGAGTAGCTTATTTGCATTTAAAGTTACAGACACTGAACCATTTGGAAAAGGAGTGAAACAGAAATTAGGTCAAAATGAATAACCTGAGTTTTATTTCAACTGGAACATCATTACACACAATGTGAAGTCCACTATGTCAATTTGTTAAACAATTAAGTGTAATGTTTAATTTGTATTTGGCAATCAGATGCTTGATCGGCTTACAAATACAATTAATGTATGAAATCGAATGTCACCGCCATCGTCTTGTAATCGACATCTAGTCATGAATATACAAGAATTATAGATTTTTTTTTAGAATAATCTGTTCATCCAGCTTGGTTCATCCTGCACTTCCTGCTTGTGACCACTAGAGGCACTCCACCACATACCTGAAGCCACAGCTGGGAATAACCTGACAGTTAAGCGAGGATGTATGAGGAGAGTTAGAAAGCTCAGGCACGCTGCTAATATTTATCACTTTCTTGTTGGCGAGGATCCTGATTTTGTCCTTTGTGAGGGGAAAAAAACAAAAAAAGCAAAAACAACAACGCCTGCTGTACTTAACGATTATAAATTAGTCTTACGTCGAAACATCAATCACGATGTTGAACAGAGTAGATTTTTCAGCGCAGGCTTTACAGCGAGGTGTTGAGTCAGGATGCCGGCTCTCTCTCCCTCAGGTGCTGCTTAATTGTGAAGCGGATGATGCTGAGCATCGATTGATGGAGCAATGCAATGCATGATTTATGAGCGCTGTCCTGTACACAGCTGTCAATAGAGTGCAGAACCTCACTGCTCCATTTAATTACGCAGCACAATGCTGAGGAGATCATTTTAAAACCAGATGAAATATGAATCCAAAACTTTACCCTTCCACTCTCCTCAGCAGCATGACCTCTACATATATATATATATATATACATTAGTGTAAGTACAGGAAGAGTTTGTAGAAAGAGTTAAAAGGTTAAAGCTAAAAATAATCTGATGATTAACTGATTAATCTGTCTAATTTATTAATACAAAGAAATGACATTCTGTAAGGTTGAGTATCTTACGCCTTGTTTACACTAAGTTGTCCTTCTTTGGT
>JAQMYG010000033.1:35434790-35449757 GCA_030014215.1 Clariallabes teugelsi
CCCATGTTGTGTCCAGAGTGTACCCCATGTTGTGTCCAGAGTGTACCCCATGTTGTGTCCAGAGTGTACCCCATGTTGTGTCCAGAGTGTACCCCATGTTACTCAAGGCCCTACACAACCCTACACAGGATAAACAGTATAGACGATGGACAGATGGATTATTTATTCACTTATACCTACTTTTGTTAGATATTTACATTATTGACTGTTTATGATGAGATCATGTGAACATCATCTTGGAGGAGTTCCAATACTTTTGACTGAAATGTCTGTATTTAGAGAAATATCCAGCTGTAACTTCATTACTGTGAAACCCTGACAGAGCGATGATTCAGCCTTGAGCTACTGGACGTGAACTAAAATAAACTTGGAGAACTGCACTCGTTTATTTTGGATATTTTTTTTCCTGCATAATATCGAGTGTTTGTCAGATGCCTCATTCAGAGAGCAGCAAGAAAAAGAAATGACATTGAGGATCACAATGACTAATGTTTTAAGTTATTAATAATAATAATAATAATAATAATAATAAATAATTTAGCTCCTCATTGAGCATCAGCTGTGTGTACACAAGCCTGCGTGTTTTCTGTGTCTATCTTTATGTTCTCAACTGTTTGTTCAGCAACATTTGGTTCATTTTGCTCTCGTCCTCACTGTAAACATCGATAAACAGTTAACGAGAGCTTCAGTGGATGTTTGAAGTATAGATACCTGTTTCTCTCTCTCTCTCTCTCTCTCTCTCTCCCTCATTCTGCCCTCCTCTCTGTCACTCTGTTGTTCAGTTTATCTCTTTCTGTATCTCTTGGTCTCTGCATCACTCACTCTCTCTCTAAGTCCATTTTTCTCTCTCTGCCCGTCTCTCTTTCTATCTGTCTCTCTCTCTTGCTGTATCTCCATCTATCTGTCTTTTTTTCTGTCACAACCTATCCATCTGTCTCTCTTATTATTAACCTCTCTCTAAGCTTGTGTGTTTTGTGTGTGTGTGTGTGTGTGTGTGTGTGTGTGTGTGTGTGTGTGTGTGTGTGTGTGTGTGTGTGCAGTACCCGAGCCGTGGACTGATGCAGCATGGGGTAGTGAGTTATATCCGCACATGCTCAGTTCGGCTCGTCTTCAGCTGCTGAATCTTCCTTTTGCCGCCATCATTAGTGAAAGTCCCTGATGGTCCCTGGTGTACATGAAGCTCTGCACGGTTCTGATTAATTCCTCAGCGTGTCCGTGCTCTAGAGGCGTCGTTCATCATGGTGAAGGTGTTCAGTCTAATCCCTAAAAGATGCTTAGAACAATGACTTATTGTTTGGATTAAACAAACAAACCCCAGAAGTTATTAATCCTCTATGAACGCACAGAACATTATTTGTTAATTTAAGGCTTGTCTGTTAAGATGAATAGCTCATTTACTACAGCTGGACACATTTAATGAGCTATTTATTACTTAATATTGCGTTAATGTGCTACAGTTATAGGAAGGCGGCAGTGTAGCTTTGGTGTAAAGGTTTTAAATATCTGAGAAGGGGAGCAGGAAAAAGCTCACATCTGAAATTATACAACAATACGATTTGAAAAATCAGTCACAGTATAAAATGCTGCTGAATAATCCACAGCTCATCCATAATACTGTGAATATATACTGTAATGTATAGTTTAATTCTTTTATTACAAGTAATATATAGGCTACACACCGCTCACCCCCGAGGTGAAATGCTTTAGTCTTGAGGCTTTAGTAAATGTCTTGATGCTCATCAAGTTAAATTAAATAAGAAAAGGTCAAAGCCATTAGATGTTCAGTTTAAAAAAGTGGGTAAGAAAGAAGAAATGCAAAAGATAAAGGAATGCAGTATTGTAATCACTTTATGGGTATGATACTGTATGAAGTGGTCGCTATGTTACACACCACTGGAATTTCTTATATAGTTATAAATAGTATGATTATTTATTTTTGTTGCTATAAATGTGTGAATGAAACATTAGAGCAATCTTAAGACAAAAGTTTTTTTTTAATTTTTTATAAAAATGTCATAATGCTTCATTATCTTTTTTATACATTATCTTTATATACATCTATTTATACAGTAATTATATCATGAAACAAGTTAAGAAGATCTGCTATCATAGAAAACTAATCAACACTTTCTGACAAGTCAGATGTCGGAGATCAACAAGCGCTGAATTATAATAATTATTTACTGTAATATTGGAGACATTTCCTGAAGAAATCGCGAAGTAGAGAAGAAGAGAGTGAGGAAGTATGTTTCACACTTTGCTTTATGTTAATGATATTTCAGAAAAATTGTCAAAATCATTGCCCTCATGTGGTTTCCTTACTTTATCAGCTACGTATCAGCTGTATATCTGTGTGGGTGAGAGGATGAGTTCGGTGTGTATGCTACATGTACAGGGAGATTTCAGAGGAGAAAGACCGCACTCATGTTGTTGTGTCCACTTCCATGTACAATTGGATTTCTCATTTGATTGGTGTGCAGTACCTTACTCGAAACCACCTGTTTGATTGAACGGAGGTACGGTTTCAGAGCCTGGAACGATTGTGTTCTCACTGATCAAAAAGAACCAGACTTTGAGGGGTGGACAAGTTTTTGTGATGTCAACTTTTGGGGGCAGGATGGCATTTTTCCTTAGTTGTTTGGTAAACAAATCTTTTAAAAATCTTTTTAAAAATCTTGGTAAAGTCAGAAATGAATTGTTTTCTATAAGAAAATGTATTGGGTGTCAAACAAACCCATATAACTCTTCAGTGGCATGCCCAATCTTCTCCATTCTTTTTTTTCCGGAGGACTCTGAAGACCAGACATACAGATTTTGGGTTTCTGCCCAAAACTGAGCAGGAATCAGAGAGGGAGAAGTGGCTGTACAGTACACTCAAGAGTGCCGTTCTATTTCAGTGGAGTCAGTTTGGGGCCAATTTTTAAGAGACTAGGTATTTTTGGTCACATGATTTTTTTTTTTAGAAAGTATTAGATTTTCGAGTTGTTCAATGTGACAGGTCTCATTTTCTGATCAGCCCAGAAAGAAGCGAAGTAGCAGTCACAGGAGCAGAAGCATTTATGACATGAAAATTGAAAGAGATATGGCAGGCTAGTGAGAAATCTGAAAAATTTGAATTTTGGGAAAACCACCAGTCAGATTCCTTTGAAAAATAATAGACAGTCGTTCCAGGAAAGTTGGGGAATGAGAAATTCAGTGTCCCTACCATAAATTTATATAAAACAATATAGGGTTTTAATAATCTGATAAGCAGTTAATGAACAACAAGCGCTGATCACTTTTTTCGCTGAACGTGGTGCAGACATGATGCCCGAGCCTGACTGGGTTTGGTTCTGTGATGTGAGGAGGTTTAAACTGCCTCTGCCTCTTCCACTGCTGCTGCTGCTGCTGCTTGGTTATTGACCTTGTCAGAATGAACGATCAGTGTTTTGTACAGGCGTCGTGTAAATAAACGCCAGGCTTATTGTGAGCAGTAAGCGGCGGAGAGATGGAGCTTTCTGTCCTGAGTGTGAGGACGAGATTATGATTGTCGTTATTATAACCTCATTTACGTCTTCATGGGCTGAGAATTACAGGCGAAGAACAGCAGAACTAATCGGGTTTGATGGCTCGGCTCGAGGAGAAGGCAGAGAAATTGAGCAGTCATGTTACCGAAAATTAGATTTTTCTTTCCCTCTCTTTTTCTCCTCCCTCTGCATGAAGACATTACTAGATGTAGAAAGGCTCAGGTGCGCATGAGCGTAGAGATCCATATTCAGGTGAATGATTAACTCTGCTCATATTCCCCAGTGTGTGTTCAAGCTCAGGCTGAGGACAGCATCCATGTGGATTTGACTCCTCAAAGGATTAGAATAAAGAGACACACAGTGACATGAGATATTAAAGCTAATTCTGTAGGTAGACACAAAGATGAAGTGTCTGAGAGTCAAAATTCTGGAAGATTCTACAGCACTCATCGTATAACTGCGAACTCAAATCTACTGTAGACAGTTCCACAATCATTCATGATTCAATTAACCTTTAATGTTCTGTTCAACTTTTTGGTAGAGCACCTTTTGAGTGGCTATAACATCTAAACCATTTGGATGAGGCATACAGTAGATTCTGGTCTGGTAAAACAAGAAAAGTTTCTCCTTTTTTGTTGAAGAGTTGAAAAAAAAAAAAAAACACGTTGACCATGTAGATGACCGTTTCAGATTTTTAAACAAAACTTAAGATTTTCAGTAATTAAATAGGACCCTCATACAGATTTGTCCCAGCATGTTGATCCCCTTTATACCATCCAGGAGAGTGTTTCCCTCCAACACTACTGATGAAATGGTTTAAACCAAATCTTTTCTTCTTTTGATTGCATGATCAGTGATGTTTATGTTTTCCATCATGGAGTTTAAACATCTCATGCACATGGGATCTCCAGACAGTGTTATTAAACACCAGTAGAAGTGCTGCAGCAGTGTAATCAGCCGGAGAGTTACTCTGAGCGCTGTGACTCTGACATGTTGAGAGCTCTTGTTCTTGGATTTTCTTACACGAGTTTGAAGAAAAGATAAGGCTGAGGGTAATGCTGCAGGTTCGATGCTGCATGGTGACTCCATTTTCTGGACTGAAATGACAGGTTTTATTCTTTAGTGTCTTTAGGACTCGGCGTTCCTCAGCAGGTTAGCTCGACATCTCCACTAAGGCTTGACTTGTTTCTGTCATCTTTACTGAAAAACAGATCTCAGCCTCTACAATCTTATCTTTCTTGCATTCTTTGTGTTTATATGGATCCTAAACTGGTTACCATTCAGAATCTGTGTTTATAACGTTAATTAATTATGTCTTATAATCCGTGTAGAATAAACATCCCTATGAATGAGCTGCTGTTATAGAAACAATAACGTATCAGAATGAACGCATTAATATACTGTAATGCGCTATTCTCACCGCTCTGCTGTTATAGAAAATGAATCAATACCTTCTGAATCCAGAATTCACCATCTCCATGCTGCAAATAATGTCCTATAGAATAACTACTGTATGTTATTTTCTCCATGGTATACAGTGATATAACGCATGCTTTGTGCGGTGCTGAATCGTTCCAGAGCTGCTTTACAAAGACAAACTGAAACAAAAAGTCAAACAAAGGGAGAACAAAAATGAGAAAGTCTCAAATATTTGTCTTCCTCTGACTCATACTGCTGAACAATTCATTAGCCAGCCTGGAGGAGGAAAGCTCGGGCTGTTTAGATGAAACATTTATTGAACTTGTCTTGCATGACCTTATCTTAAAAGCCTAATACATCCATTATAGATTAGCACTGGGGAAAAAATAATCGATTCTTTGATGCAGAAAAATTCCCTGTTTTAGCGTTCTGCGTGAACAAAATGCTGTAATTGGGCTTTAATACGGGGTTTCTATACTTTTTTTGTATTATGTATTAGAAAAAGTCAGCAGTATCATACTGTATAAATTACATGACAAACAACCTAGAGGCTAGGACTGCAGGATTATTTTAAAATGACTTCAATTTGATTTATTTCAAGGTTTAGTGTTGCAAAGAAATCCAATGAAATTGAGCTCTGTATTTCTTTTTAGAAGCCACATATAATATATTATAGTCTAGTATTATACAATAACTTTATATTACACACACACACACACACACACACACACACACAATGAAACCACACGTGGCCAATCTTCCTACAGGAGTCTCTCCATTTTGAATCTTGCCATCTCTTCATTAAAAGCATTGTCGTCATGACAACTACATGCACACACACACACACACACACACACACACACACACACACACATCACTGGTGAATTCATGTGTGGAAAAAATGTATCTTCATCCGGTTCATTTCATATGAACAAGCCACACTTACAGTCATTTAACACAGTGTGATCAGGTAAAACACAGTCAAGATCTAATCTCTTAAACACGCTGAGAGTGTAAACATAAGGACATGAACGTGTGTGTGTGTGTGTGTGTGATGCTCAGCCAGCTCCAGGAGAACATCCTCGCTCTGTAATGTTTAGAACATCTATTAGCAGTTTAAAGTTGTTGTACAGTACTGTGCAAAAGTCTTGACCCCCCCCATATTAAATTTTATTCAATAAGAGTTTGGACACCTTTATTCTAACTCCATGGTCGTTCCTGATGTTTATTTCTTTCTACATTGCAGAATAACAAATAACAACTGATTGTTGTTAATATTACTTTAATACCTAATTGCATTTGTTATTTCATATTCTTGTATTTCTCCAGTATTGTAAAATGTAAAAAATAAAATCACCCCAACAAAAATAAAACAAGGAAATAGAAGATGTCAAGATTTTAAACTGTAGATTAAGTTAAATGTATAGGACCAAATGTTTAGTGTTTTACACTAAAGATACAGTTTAAAAACAGGTTGTTTATGTATCAGCCTCAACAGCGACCTCATTTCCCCTCTCGTCTTTTCCAACCACTCAGCATTCAGCATCAGCAGTACTGTATACTAATTGTGAATGCCAGTTAGTCTAACCTGCATATCTTTGGACTGTGGGAGGAAAACGGGGCACCCGGAGAGGTGCAAGGTGACAGTAAGCCTGGAGAACTACTGTATTCCTTAAGACTCCATTAATATACAAGAAATTCTGACTCTTTGGAAGCAAAATAATTACATTTGAGTAAATAAATAAATAAATATGTTTAAATATTTTAATTAAAAATGTAACATGAGAACTGTTACCGTTTCCTATGCAGTTGTTACGTTCGCTCTTGATGTCTAAGGGAGATAGAAAGCCGACATAAGAAGAATAAAAAAAAGGAACGTTAATATATTGAAGACCGTCACTGATTTCTACTAGAAGAGTCACTTGTGTACAAGAATGAGACAAACTCGAGAGTAGCGCTGAGTTTCAGCAAACTTTCGTAATTAAAGCACCAAAAAAAGCATCAGTGGAAACCAGTAGCACAACCAGAGAAAGAAATAATATTTACAATAAATATATACAAAAGATTAAATAGCGCATTCGACGGTGAGAGCCACGAGCAGAGCGAAAATCAAATAAATAAATAAATAAATAAATAAAACAAAACCTAATTCATGCATGGCAGTCAATCTAACCTAATAAACAAAACGAAAACAAAATCAGGGCGTGGGAGGCCCGGTAACTACACTGACTAACCCAAAACATAAGTACAACAATTAGCTCTCGCTCCTAACTAGTACTGTATGTCTAATAAGTCTTACTCTACGCGCTGCTTATGTAGACCCTACGGCATACTAACCTGGACTCAACACCACGAATTGGAGATACGTCCAAGAACTCGTACTGGGCGCAGTCAGACGAAAACACACACACACACACACACACACACACACACACACACACACACACACACACACACACACACAGAGAGCTTAGCATAAAACACACCAATCACAAATTACCGCCACAATATTCGAAACACCGGAAGTATAAAGTGTCGGCGTAACAATATATATGAATGAAAGAAAGAAGCCACGCCGCTGCGTCACTTCTGGGCTCTTATACTCGGCTAGGGCTGCCTCATTGGTTCCCAGGGGAATCCAAGATTGACAGGTGCGATGTCCAATTCCAGGACCTGAAAGACATAGAAACCAAAACATGAGGGATGTAACAAGAACTATCACTTTCCATCCATCCATCTAGGAAGTTATGTAGCCCAACTAGGGTCCAACGAGCCTAACGGGGGTGTGGTTAAGGCACTGGACTACGGTTTGGAGGATCCCAGGTTCAAATTCCATGACTGCAAAGTTGTCCCTGTTGGCCCCTTGAGCAAGGCCCTCAACCCTCAACTGCTCAGATGTATAATGAAATACAAATGTAAGTCGCTCTGGATAGAACCCTGAGGTGCTCACGGATCCTGGAGGTGCAAGGCGACAGTACTAACCACACGCCATCATACCGCCAATTATCACCTTATCAAGCTCTAAAAAAAGCCACGTTTCAAACATCCTGTATTTCTGTACAAACTAATGAAGCGTGCTGAAAACTGCTGTCTGATCCGGGTGATGTGTAGATCTAAATAAGGCTCTGTTTCTCCAGTGTGTTTATAAAAAACAACAAACAAGGACTTACATTATAGGCCACGCCCACTTGTTATTTAAATCTGAATATGAAAAACTATCCGAGTAGAGTAAACAACGCTCCATGTGCAAAGATAGGAAATAGACACAAGGAGCAAATGTCTAAGGAAAAAGAATTTTAAGAAACCTATAATCTTGAGCGTTAATCTTTTATTTATTTTTACACACAGAAATTTTGTGTCATCTCATATTTCATCTAATATTAACATCTGTATTTTAAATTGGTTACCTAGTAAAAAATATACAATGAAATATAAACTGTTTCGCTACATATGCTTCACTTTTTAAAACTGGCACGTTTACCCTTTGCGTTTTCTTTAAATATTGGCACCCCTGGCTGTGTTCTGCTGCATGTACTGCCTTTATAACGAGGGTACTTTTTTTTTTTTTTTTTCAAAATTCTTCTTTCATGTTTAGTCATTGGCTTTGTACACACACACACACACACACACACACACACACCTGGCGTTCAGTGACTAGGAGTGTTATGGAGCTCAGAACAAAGCCTGTGTGTGTGTGTGTGTGTGTGTGTGTGTGTGTGTGTGTGTGTGTGTGTGTGTGTGTGAGGAAGCAGAAATGATGCTATGTGACAGCCCAGGAGATGCTGTATCTAATTTGAGAGGCACTTCAGGGGAACGGAGCTGCTCCGTATTTATATTTGCACTACAGAACGGAGGAAAAACAGACGAGTAACTACGGTTCGGTTTGTTCCTCTGAAGAATGAACAGAATTGAATATAACACGTGCATAAGGAGATAAATTTCTCCTGATGATTACAGCGAAGCTAGTGGGAGGGTCCGATTCCTGCGGAGACGACCGAGCTGCTGTTTGTGTTCTCTAAAAAGCTTCACCTCATGTTAATGGCTTTGCACAGCGAGACACGAGTTTGTCTGATTGCAACTGGTCAGTCTGGTAATTAATTAGCAGCATGCAGCGACGACAACAACAAAAAAAGCACAGCAATCATCTGAGCACCTGTGTTTCACATCGTTCAGTATGTGAGAATATTTACCTCCTGATAAAGACTCGCTCATCTGTCTGTCCAGAAATCAACTCAAATCATCTCCATGTTATACTGTTAGGGCCAAATCACACAGGAAAACACCGGAACCCCATCACCCCACCCCCCACCCCCACCCCCCACTCTCTCCCCACCTCAAAAGCAATTGAAAAGCAGATTTTATTCCTGAAGTCTCTGATATCCTCACAGGGTTTAGCTCGGGGCTTTCCAAATGCGGTGTTTTCAAAAACCTCAATTAAAGCCGTCTGTTTGAGAGTCAAACAAAACGAAGCCTGGATTAGCACCTAGACTGCGGTGTGCTGCTTCAAACACACACACACACACACACACACACACTCCTGCCAATGCCATGATTACAAAATGGCACTAATTTTCTCAGAACTCCAGACAGTCGGCTCTTATTTAATACATTATTTTGTTAAACATTTTGTTTGTCAGAGATCTACTGTATGAGGACAGCAGGGACAGGAGCTGATTAGATAATTACTGTATATCTCCGCTAATGATATCTACTGTATCTACTCTGATAACCTGGCCTCAGTGTAACCGTAAACACCTATACACGTCTTACACGAAGCATTTTCACATACGAGTGGCTAAACCGAGCCGGAAAAAAATTTAATTTATTTTTAATTTGCGTATACATCCGGGAGCCATTAACAACTTGTTCGTGTCGATAGCAGGAAGAAAAGGGAGCAGCCGGTCAAAAGAAAGGAATTGTAAATTAAGGATAAGTGAGGTTTAATGTCTATTTATTTCATATTTTATCTTTTCTAAATGTTTTGATTGGTTTTATATGCATAAATATGATGTTGGAAATAGTTAATATTGGTAATATTTTTGGGTGGCTGGAACGGATTACCTGCATTTACATTATTTCCTATGGGACAATGCGTTTCACAATATGAAATTTCGCCTTTACTCACATCCAAATGAAAGTGCAATATTAGAAAACACATCCAACAACAAGGAAATAAATGCATTGTACAGTAGGTGTAGTAGACTTTTAATTAACACTAACACTAAGACCTGCTATGATCAAAGACACATACTGTAGAATTAAAAGAGGGGACACTAACTTTTACACATGACTGTACTTTTTACTAGAGTCAAATTTTTTTTTTTACGAGTTAAGATACATTATGATAAAGGACATTTCTGTTCGATAGATAGGAAGTTAATTTAGAGTCACCAGCCTCAAAAATCACCAATTAACAACCAGCACCTCAGATTAGAGCCGTTATGAAACTTTACAGAGCAGAAGTAGCAGATATACATCTCAATATCAACTGTTCAACTGTTATCAAGGAGATTATTGTGTATTTTGGTTAAACGCCTTCAGTATTGTTTTACAGTGTAGAAAGAAATAAAAAATTAGGAAAAAACATGGAATTAGAAGGTGTGTCCAAACTTTTGACTGGTATGAATAGACAGACACAGACAGACAGTCAGTCAGATAGATAGATAGATAGATAGATAGATAGGTAAAAGGGGCATAAATATTTATGCATGAGTCTGTAGATGTTACTGCTCATCATCAAAAAAACAAACACTCCTGATTTCAATTATTCCTGTAATTAGTCTTTTTCTATATTTTGTCTCTAAACACACTGCATATCAAGTGTGCGGTTTGAGCCTCAGCTCAGCTCATCACCAGGACGATGGCCGCGATCCCGTCTGCAGCATCATTAAAGGCGAGAGCAGAAGCATATGGAGGTGATTGTGTGCAGGACACGGTGTGTAATTGACTGCGCTGTTGCTCTGCTCTCACTGATGGCTAAAATGGAAGACATGAGCGAGCGCTGGCAGCTCACAGGTGTCTGAGAACAGCCCATCAGTCTCCCTGAAATATGAGCTCACAGGAGACCGTGCGACTTCAGGGATTAATCACTCGCCTCTCGCTAAACGCCTTCATAGTCTGTCTGTCTGGGGTTTACTGCAACAAACTCCCCTGCTTTATCCTCAGCAGGGAAGCTTCAGAGGTCAAGACTGAACCTGGGCTCAGAATCTGCAACATGAATCACTTTAATATGAAGAAGAAGAAAAAAAAGAGAGAATTTTAAATTTGTCATAATTTATATCCATTACAGTTTATGAAAGTATCTCAGTTAAAAAGACTGTTTAACAAGTATCCAGATTCCTCTAAAACAAAGGTATTTTTAAATTATAAGTATTTGACAATCATCATATCAATTGTACTAATACTTTGAATCGATTCCTTTCTAATAATTGCGTACTATAACTTACATAAGTGTTATAAGTCTAAAGCCTTGAGCTTATTATAAATAACTTTCAGGGCAGCTCTTTCATCTGTTATTATAAAGTATATATGAATATGAAGATATTCATTATAATGATATGAATATTACTAGGGACATTTACTTAACATTTAAAAGCAAAATGTACCTCTGCTATTTTTGTTCTTCCTTTTAATCACATCCTTTACTTACCATGCTTACTGTTCATTCCTCATCATGTGCTGTCTCACTGAGCCGAGCGTTAGCTGTCTCTGTCTGCTGCTTCATCTTTAACCTTCTGAGTAACGTGTCTATGAGCACTACTGTCATCTGGGAGCATCTAACAGCACTGCGCTCTGATTGGTCAGAAGGTGTTGAGGATATCTGGGACAGTAATACAGCTGCAAATTATCATTCATATTTAACATTTATGGAAGGAGTCTCCAGTGTTAGCTTTATGAGATCTTCATGAGCGAGAAGTTTATGGTAGACTTTGTGGTTTTTCTGTGACCTGAAGACACACCTTATATACACCATCAGAAACTTCAGCAGCCTATTGTCGTGACTGTCTCAGCTATCGTTTTGAACCTGAGCATCTGGAACTTTGTTAAATGTGAGCCAGCTTGTGGTTACAAACGAAATCTTTTGAAGTAATATCATCAGATATGGCATCCCAAATACCAATGCATTTGCTTTTTTTTTTTTTACTATTTGCCAACAGCTTGTCTTAAACGCACATCGGTCTGAAACCATATTGTCCTATCTTAAGACTTGGCATTAAACATGTTGTTATTGTTAGTTTATTATAAAGTGTTTATGTAGACATTTGGTGTGAAAGTCAGCAGACATTTACATCAACAGACAAAAACTAGACCAAAAACCTTTGCACCTTCAGGGTCGAGGGTTCGATTTTCACCTCGGGGTCAGTGTGTGTGGAGTTTGCATGTTCTCCCTGTGCTTGGTGGGTTTCTGATTCCCAAAATGCAGATGTGTGAAAGTGAGAGAGTATGTGCATTTGTGTCAGGAATGAGTGAGAGAGTGATCTGATTGGACACTTGGGTATTAAAGGGAATAAGAGGAGCTGATCTGACTGGACATTTGGACGGAAACAGCTAATTTGATTGGATATTACAGCACACAGCTTAGCCATAAACTCTCTCTGTAAATGTACAGAAAATATGTAATATAGCCCTCTGTAATCATGCAGGTAGATCTCATGTGTTAATGTGTGTGCATGTTTTATTCCTGTGTTTTTCTTGTACTTATTATATGTGTATCTACTGAGTCTGTGTATGTGTGTGTGTGTGTTGGAATGCCTTTGATTGTGTTTCGATTTTATCCTCAGCTCTTTCACACTTCTTTCCTCTGATATTTACCCGGTGTGTGTTAAAAACCCCGCTGAGTCAGCGTGTGTAAACGTTCCAGTTCAGTGTGTGTGTGACCTTTCTGTCTGTAACGTTGATGGACAGGGAGACAGATTTGGGTGTGCTCATAGCCCCTTTAGCCCTCCATGTCCCCTTCAGCGCTCCATCAGCGTCCCCTTTGCCTGCTGATTAAGCAGGAGAACTCCATCCTTCGACCTGAAGAGCTCAGAAATATATATAGATGTAAATATATACACACGTCCCTGAAAGGCTGGTCTGTTATAATGTGGTTAATACAATTTCCAGGAAAAATTATTCCTTCATTAAAAAAAAAAAACAGTTTTTTCTTTAATTAATGTGCAGAAATTCGATGTGAGGCAGATTCTTTGGCTGTGTATTAATTAACAATTTGTCCTCTTTATTGCTAAAGTAACACATTACATTTCAGGTTGGAAGGAAAAGCAAATCATCCTTGAATTGTTCAGCAGCCTAATTAAACCTGTTCCTGGAATTAATTATGCTCTGCTTTATCTGAAACATCTCTCGCTCCAACAGCCACAAATAAATTACCAGCGAATATATCATTCCACACTCATTTCATTTCCTATGCCGGTTCGAGTGTACGGTGTCATATTAGGCACGGTATTCTGCTCTGTTTTTATCGCAGTAATTTAACTCTACGGTGAAAAGTGCAGTAATTACACCAGGGAATGTTTACTTTTGGTCAGAAGTGAATTACAAACATGTGCAGGATTTCTATTGTATTTTTATTTCATATTGGTCTGAGCTGTGTTGCTCATTCATAATTAATTTTACCCGATCATGCCTCTTCCTTACAGTGCATTACATCACAAGTCTCTTGGTCTCTGTACTGTACACCTGTGCCAGGTGATCCCTACTTACTGATCTAAAACTTCTTGACAGATTTACAGGAGGTTTACAGGAGGGTGTATGTGAAGATGTTAAGTTCTGAAGGCATCCATGATGCATCTGAGTTACATGTACTGTATGAGGTAAAGATCACTGAGAGGTGAAAACATTCTAAATGACTTAATATTGCAATAATGCAGCTCAGCCACTTCCTCCTCCTGTCACAGGGCGCCATTACTTCTATCCCAAATTCGTTTTGTCTTGTTCAAACATTTACTTGAAGCCTAATTTCTTAGCAAAGATGAAAATAAAAACTATTTTAACTTTGGATTTTATTTGTGAATTACTGTAAACAAATAGATCTACTGTACATTTTTTTTCCTTTTTAAATAAAAAAATTAATGTTTTTAACATCTTTAAAACATAAGTTATAACCACTATCCATAAAAATTCTACCATTTGTTTACTTCAAGTGTATTTTGTGTCCCAGTGTGTGCTATGACTCAGGTTTCCAGTGTCCACATGTAAAATAATAATTATAATAATTATTATATAATATAATAATAATAATATAACTGCAATATTTAGTCAATGACAAATAGGTGAAATCAAGTAATTGTTACCCTTCAACTTCATCTCTCAGTAGAGCTGATTCTTGGCAACGCCTCGTCTGACAAACTTGGCCTGGCAGTTCTATGATTATGGAAATGAAGTAAACAGTATGGAACCGTATGGTACAGTATACTGTAGGACTACATCGGAAATGTGTTTGGCGATGTAACCAGGCTGTTTTCCACCCCTCCATCCATCCATACATTCATTATCTATACTGCTTAGTTCAATTGAGGCTTGTGGTGGTACTGTAGCAGGAGCTGCAGAGATGCTCAGACATTTCTGCCTCCAGCAGCTCTTGGTGAGCTCCACAACACCAATAGTGCAAAAACCTGAAATATATCAAATAATCTCTGGACATATCACCACTTTATTGTATTGTTTGACCACTGGGAGGCTTTGTGTAATTGATCAGGAGTGAAAGCCTCAGCTCCACCACACTGCAATTGTTGGTCTCTTGAGCAAAGTCCTTTACCCTGTCTGCACCAGCTGGTGCTGTATCATGGCTGACCCTACAGATGGTAAGATAAATGAAGAATTAATTAAAAGAGGGGTAGAAAAAGAATTTTCAGGAAGGTGCAGGATTTTAAGTACTTAGGGTCAACGGTCCAGAGCAATGGAGAGTGTTCAAAGGAGGTGAAGAGGCGGGTACAGGCAGGTTGGAATGGGTGGAGAAAAGTGTAAGGTGTGTTGTGCGATAAAAAAGTATCAGCGAGAATGAAAGGAAAGGTGTACAGGACAGTGGTGAGACCAGCGATGC
>JAQMYG010000033.1:35654006-35664049 GCA_030014215.1 Clariallabes teugelsi
TTATATATATATATATATATATATATATATATATATATATATATATATATTTATTTACGCTGCCATGTTTTAATGGTTCTTCTTTCTCTTTCGCTCCAACCTTCTGTAACGGTGAACCTCTAGAGGCCGCCAAAACGCCCAGTTGTTTTGTTGGTTTTATTTCTGTTTGTAGTTAAGTTTAAGTTGTGTTTTGTTGAATAGGAACTTCAGTTCCCAGGCTGCACTTCGGTCAGGTGACGCAAGCAAGCACCTGAACCGAGGAAGGTAATCATGTTCATTATAAATAGCCTGCTTTCAGTTGAAATGAGGTCTAGCTTTTGTTGTAACTTACGATGAGGTTTTTTTGTGTTGGTTTGTTTAATTATTGAAACTGGAGATAGTGAAACCCACTAAGTACTCTTAGGAAGGAGCTTATGTTTTGTTTTTGTGTGTTTGTCTGAAATAAAAGACTTTATTGAACCGCCAGCTCGCCTCCTGCGATTATGCCGCACTCACGCCGACACAGAAGACCTAAACATGACACCTTCCCTTAAAACATCCATAAACCCATAATCCCTCCTCTGGACATGTCCAAATCATCTTAATCTGACCTTTTCAACTTTGTCTCCAATCTATCTTAACTTTGTCTGCACTGTCCCCCTAATATACTCAAATTCAAATAAAATTCAAATTTTATTCATCACATACACAGTCATACACAGTATCATATGTAGTGAAATGCTTATACGACTGCAGATGACCTCAAGATTCAAAAGTAAAGTTTTAGTGTGAAAAATAAGAGAAATTGCAAATTAGAAATATGAGAAATATTTAAATAATTTTTACATTTAAATTTACATAATGTACAAGGAATAAAAACTATGAAAATAAAATACTGGAAAAAATTGAAGAATAAAAAAGAGATATAAGAAATATAATCAAATAAATAAATATAATATAATAAAAATATAAAGAAAATAATAAAAATGAAATATAGAAGAGTTGAGATGTAATGTAATGTAGTGTAGAACTGTGTCCAGTTACTCATTCCTAAACCAGTCCATTTTTGTCACTCCCAAAGTGATCTCTTTATTGTCCTGTAAACTTTCCCTTTCATTCCTGCCGATAGTTTTCTTTCACAGATCACTCCTGCTATCCTTCTTCACCCATTGCACCCTGCCTGCACTCTCTTCATTTATTTTCCTCACTTATTCTTCACTCCCCAGAATGCTTTGGACAGATAACCTAAGTATTTAAACTCTACCTTCTATCTTCCCTACCTTTTACCCTCTTTCATTTACACACATTTTTCATTTTCATTTCATTTCATTGCCTCTTCTCTCCAGTGCCTCTCAAATACAAATCAAATTTAAATTCAAATCAAGTTTAAATAAAATTTCAAATTTAAATTGCGTTTGTCGCATACACGGTCAACACAGTACAATATGCAGTGAAATGTTTTGACAACCGCCCATGACCTCCACCTCTCTAGACTCATCTCAACCTGCTCCCTACTCTTGCTACTGATCACAATATTCATGTTTTAATGGTTATCAATTAAATAATTTTTATTCAGGCAGTGAATAAAACTTAATTTTTTATATATTTGTCTATCTGGAAAAAATCTACAGGTATCTGACATATGCAGATCATTTTCATCCTTGTCTCTTCCGTCAACAACTTTACACTTGAGCGCTTCGCTATCCGACACCTGAACATTCCTCAGCATTAGAGATATGTTTCCTTCCTCCAGCTCATGTGTGAACAGACTCAATCTGCCCTCATAGCCCTTCCTCTCTTTCACCTGCCTGTTCTTGTCCAAATACAGTCAGTCTAGTTAAATCCCCTAATATCCATGGCAACAGCTCTCGTTTTAGGTGAGAAGTGAAAGGACAAAATACCATCATTTGGAAAAAAGTCCATATAGGCCAAAATATTAGACCTGAAGACCAGGTTAAACTCTGAGGGGAGAAACATATTATGTTACATACAGTGTTTGGTTTTATTATTATTATTATTATTATTATTATTATTAGATTTTTTGTGTGGATGCACAACACTTACCTGCAACATGCAGATAAACGACATGAGCGTCTCCATGAGCCTCACACCTGTACAGTAATCAATAACTCACCAGGCCAAATTCTCCTCCTTATATGTTTAAGTGTCCCTATCATAGGGCTCCTGTTGTATACATTCTGTTCCCTTAAACCACCTGAGCTCTCTGGTAACTCTACTGATTTCAGCAGAGAGTTTACACTGTAAAGTGACGGTATCACCAGAAGTTCTCACTTTAGAAAACTCAGTGTGTGAGGTTCTAGTTGAAGCAGATATGGAGCACAGAGAATGATGACTTCACTCAAAAACTGAGTTTTCCATACAGATTCAACTAAAATAATGAAAAGACAAGGAATTGGTAACGGACATAAATTATCAGTGACCCTTTCTGGAGAGCTGGAGATCAAAAACATGATCAAGCTTACCACATTCATACCTCATTCTTCTCCAGGAAGATGGCAAGCTGGTTGAGCCAGTGTAATGGTATGGTCCTGCCATTCATGTGGACATAACTTTGACACATACCATCTACTTAACCATTGGTGCTAAACAAGTACACCTCTTCATGAGTGACTGTGGCCTCTTTCAGGAGGTGAATGTGCCAACACTGATTTTTCTCTTTTAGAAATTACTTAAAGAAACACATGAAACATGTGGTCTAAGCCTCAAAATTCTCCAGATCTCAATCCAATTGAGAATTAAGAGGTACGATGTTTCATTTCACTGTGTCCTGAACTGTAGAGTATCTGGTTGTAATGACAATAAAAGCCTACTTGACTTGACATGAACTTTGCAGAACAAATGTGGTTGGGAAAAAAAGTCATGAATGAACATGATCAAAGATCACTTAAATAAAAATGCATAGTATAAACCAAAACTATTTTTAGTAGAAAAGTCCAGAGTTAATATGATGAGAAATCACAAGATTGGGACTGAATTCCATAAGAAAAGCATTTGTTGTGAGACTCATCAGTAAAAGGTTTTAGTTTGCTAAGGAGCATAAAGACTGGGCTTTAGCAAACACTAAAGTGTGTGTGTGTGTGTGTGTGTGTGTGTGTGAGAGAGAGAGAGAGAGAGAAATTTCATTATTTGTTTACCACTTTGTTTTGTTCATTATGTTCATTAAAATACTGTTTTACATACCCCAATTCCCTAATCTTAAAGGACAGTTTGATTTAAAAATGTGATATACAAAACAAGAAGGTGTTGATTATTATTTTTTTCAATGTGCCTAATAATATAAGTACTATTATTCCTATAGTGACAGCTCATTCACACATTAGACAGACAGACAGACAGACAGACAGATAGATTAAACACGTACAACCTTTCTTCCTGTTTGCACTTAAAACTAATAGTGTACTTTAGAAATATAGTGAAACATACAGTACAGGCCACAGATTAGAAACCAGTTGAAACTTCTTGACCAAAGAAATGTACGGGAACAGTGAATGTACCAATACATTGTAAAAACTTCTTAACCTCTTTATCCTCCACTGATAAACATCCAATAATATGCAATTATATAAAAACAATTTTTTTTTTTGTCCATAATCTAATTAATTCACAAATGTGTTGATTAAGCAGTACCCTCTGATGTCTGCCTTCCTTGCTGACTGTTACAGTAACATTTCAAATACTTTTTGTACACATCATTTTCTTATTCCTTAAGGGCGTGGCATCCAACCTGTTTAGTTTTTTTAGTTCCACCATCGTCCCATGACACAATATAAACAAGGTATTGTTTATATAGGTATTTCTATAACAGCATCTCTTTTACATTTCTGCAGCTGCAAATTGCAGGATGATATCAATGCACTGGTTCTAATAGGTTATTATTTTATAAAAACAGCTCATTCATAGATAGATAGATAGATAGATAGATAGATAGATAGATAGATAGTCACTATACTGCATACCTGTGAAAAATCATGTACATTTCAAAGGACTAAACACTTTATCACCTCTTAATACATTTTATTTCTATGTTGATTAGGACACAACTTTATTCTTATGAACAATCAGAAACAAATAGAAGACCACATCCAGGCCAAGACTACCAAAATAAATGCAACAGTACAGACAGAAGGTCACAGAGGAGAAGTCTGATGATATGGGCGAATAATATTGGGGAGATTACTTTGTGAAAATCACTCTTTCTCAAAAGAAATAATAAATAATGAAATGCCCATGTACTGGACTTGCTGGACTTGAATCCAACAGCACACTATTGGCGTATTTTGAAGAGAAAGGTAAAGCGATATGTTCCTCAGCTTTCCCAGCTTTGCTTTGACTGGTCAGTACTGGGTTTTGTGTGTTTGTTGGTTTTGTGGAGATTGACTAGTAAAACCTCCTCAGCCTCAGGAAGAGACTGAAGTTGAATGTTGACTCAGGACCAGGTAGACGAGGAGACGTCTGCATTGAACTGCAGAGCTTTGTAATGAGTCCAGAGTCCAGTCTCTAATTTAAGTGCCATTTTTTGTGTATTCTTTATACACAACTGAGGTTGCCCTAATTGTGCTCTACACATGTAGCTCAAGGTGTTTCTGTACAACTTTAAAGTAATTTTGCAGAATGGCAGAGGTAGGATCTCGATTAGATGTCTGTCCACTTGGTGGAATTCTTGGTGTGTAGCTGAGACACACAGTTCACTGACACACAGGGTGATCACAAATTCAAATATTTTGAGCCAATTTCTCATTAAAATACTCACACACACAACTACTATTTTTATATTTAACAAATGATTAAAATGATTATATCTGTCGTCCAAGTAGGAAGAGATTTTAACAAACAATTTACTGTATTTTGACTGAAGTGTTTACATGAACATTAACATTCTGATTCAGACCACAGTCAGATTATTAACATATTATTAAACTGGATAATGTTCTCAGAGGGGCACAGACTGTGGTTACACTATTTATTTATTCATTCTTCTTCTTATTATTATTATTATTATTATTATTAATATTATTATTATTATTATTATTGTTGTTGTTGTTGTTGTTGTTGTTTCTTTATTTGTTTATTTATTTATTATACTCTCTATCAGACATTATATGTGCAATTCTACAAAAAGTAAAGACAGAGCAGGTGGAGTTCCCAAAATATGGGAAGATTAAAGTTGTGTGTCGGTGTGAGTCTGTTTTATGAGTCAGTATGAGGAGACACATCAAAACATGCTGAGTTAAAAACTTTTAAACAGAATGATAAATTGTCTTTGCTACTGAAAGTTGATGCCCTTTACTCTAACTGTTTTCGTTTCTCTGCCCTCTGTCCTTTTGTTTCTCTCTCTTGAGTTCTGGAGTTTCTCACACTGCACACACACACACACACACACACACACACACACACACACACACACACACACACACACACACACACACACACACAAAGGGTGTTTAGTGAAACTGACAGAACCACAGCTTTACACAACAACATATTAAATTCTAAATCAGAACAAAGTGTACGCAGGCACATACTTTTATTAAACTAAACCATGCTGAGGTGCAAATATTTAATAAATGACTACTGATTTGTGCTAGCCAAGTCAGTGCTATTACGTTGGTGTTACACAGATTACTTACTGTTGGGAAAATCTATCTGTCTACTCCATCGACTTTCTGGGTTTTCTATAAAAAAGAAAATTAATTACATAAAATCAACTTGATTAAATTAAATTGGTATATACAACATTTTATAATTAAGTTTAAAAATTGTTACACTTTACAAACATCCTGCATGTTAAAGAGTAAGATGTATAGCTTTATTATTAATAACTTTAACATTAAATAGTTAACATTAAATAATAATATCATTAAAGACACATTCATTTTATTTATTTGTGTGTGTGTGTGTGTGTGTGTGTGTGTGTGTGTGTGTGTGTGTGTGTGTGTGTGTGTGTGCGCGTGTGTGTTTGCTTGTTTGTTTATTTGTTTGTTTGGAGAAAAATATTTTTATAGTAAAGAAATAATTCAGGACAGAGGCATTTATACTTTCATGTCCTTTATATTTTTTTTCTTACTATTTGTAAAATTAATGGACAACAACAACAGGAACTACTTTATGTCATGACCTTTCACATAATTAATTGTCACTATAAATGTATATTATGTTATTCTTTAAAAACATTGGATTTTTTAGCAAACAATATAATTTCCAAATGTCTGGTTCTTAAGTGCTGAATCTGTAATGATGATGTTTATGGTGGTGATAAACACATATTTCTGAACCACTGATCATTTATATGTCTGGAATCCTGAACACACACACACACACACACACACACACACACTACTGATTCTGGATGTAAAATAGTTTTTTAAGCAGAAATATATTAACAAAATGTGTCCTTTCAATTCAGTCAAAATAAGACTTATACTTAATAATATTTACACTTAAATGAAAGAGAATTTATGCGATTTAAAATACTAAATACATAAATGAAAGGCTTACCAGGTGAGTCATCACTATCAGTTAGTTCTATTCTCACAGGAAATCCAAACTGAATTAATAAAAATTTGCATTTTGGTGTGTTTGCAGAAAATTTCACACAATTTTATATTAAATAAAAAAAAATTATATTAAATAAAATTCCCAGAGATCCCTACTCCCAAAGTCAGGTAAATCAATAAAGATGCTAAAGTACATGTAATGTACAAGAAATTCTATATCACTTTCGTGAATATGTGATTTCTTAGAAAAGGTGAAAAATGTTACAAAAATTAAACAATCCTTATGGCAAAGTGGTTGTGCATTTATTACAAACTTGCATTTGCAATAAATGGAATAAACTTGGAATAAATTATGAGAACTGTATTAAAGTAGTGTTCATAAATTACCATATTTAGAAAAAAAAAACTGTCGGAAATGAGTTTTGCAGTGCATGAGTACAGTAACTTATTTAAATTAAACATTTAGTGACCTTACCCTTACAAAGATGGTGAAAGTAAACTAATTTTTCCACTTTTTCGTCTCTACACATGCCTTCACAGTTGTAGTAGTGTTCATCTCTAGACTCCTGATCGTTTCTCTTTTTAGTATAATGGTCACGAGGCAGAGTGGCAACATGGTCATCAGCTACGTTCACCCAATAAGCTCCATAGTCTGTGGGCTTTTCAACATTTTTAGATCTGTGGACCAGCTTGAATCCTGAGAGGAAGAACAGAACTATCAGAGAAACACAACAAGGCTACAGTGTTAATGTACCATATATAATATTGATCACCTGAACAGAGAGACAGCTGGAAGTCGAGGAAGGTGACAATGTGGGACAGGTAAAGCCAATGAGAAGAGAGTGATTATTACTTAGTTTTGTATAAATAACCGATAACACATTGCTCTAACATAATGAAGATACAGCCCTAAGCTAAACACTGGAAAAACACAGAGAGAGACATTTATCACAGCTTTATAGTAAAACATGAAGCTGGGATAAATGCCTCTCTCTGTGTTTTTCCAGTGTTTAGGAGTGTTTTCCAGTGTTTCTCCATTGTCTATTGAGATAGGATACAAACCATTACTGAAGGTTTTGCTCATTATAATGCACATTATACATCACACTGCAATTATTTTTTCATGAACACTGAATAGGTGGACATTAATTCGATAGAAATCCCAGTTTTTGTAATTTTTCTGTGGCTCTCTATAATAGTTACCTGATATATGGAGGTAAACTGCACTGTTTCCTATCTTGCGTTCTCCATGAGTAACCTCACACTTGTACTCTCCACCATCAGACTCTTGAACATTCCTCAGCATCAGAGACACGTTTCCCTCCTCCAGCTCGTGGATGAACAGACTCACTCTGCCCTCGTAGCCCTTCCCCTCTTTCACCTGGCTGTTCTGGTACAGACAAATACAGTCTGTCCCCTTAAACCACCTGATCTCCATCGCAACAGCACTAGTTATAGGAACTAGTTTACAGGCCAGAGTGACGTCATCATCAGCACAGGCGTAATTGGTGTATAGCTGCGTAATGGATGTTTCAGCCATGCTGACTATAAAGTAATAGTTGGGGGACAATTTCAAGTCTAAAAAAAAAGGAAAAACAGAAATGTTGTAATTTTTCACTTTATAATTACATTGAATTGCAGTTTAATCTACTGCTTTTGAAGCTACAGTCATGTGAAAAAATTAGGACACCCTATGAAAGCCTGGGTATTTTGTAAAATTTCTTTATACATGGATATTTAATCTCAATATTAACAATACTGAGAGATTAAAGTAATTTAACTAAATCATCTAAAATTTAACTAAATCAATTTAGTTAGATCATTTACTGCTTCAAAGATTCAAATACCACTGAAGCATTGGTTAGTCCAAAACAGACCACCAGGTATGCACACTAAGGATGTTGAAGTTTTCCACTCATCCTCCTCTCTAATTACAGTATTACCAGATGATAAGCATGTCTCAGACATAGCTTAATTTATATTTAAGCCCCCTGCGAGAGCTCAAAATCTGTGGGCATATAAGAAGAAGAAGTTTATAATGTTCTTTTTAGGCTGGAACATTATAAACATTGGAAACTTCATTCTTAAAGATTGGAGAGGAAGAGATGGGCTGCAGTCTGTTATGTTTTTTTTAGCCCACTTGAGGGGAGGGTTATGTTGGAATAACCATGGGAAAACAAAAAAAAATAAATAGGGCATGTGAATTATTATGATGAGGAGCTTATTTCAGCCTGATTTCCAGTGCCCCACAATGTGACTGGACCTGTTGGATGAGTAATGGGGAATATGATTCCACCATGAAGTGGTTGTACAGAGAAGGAAACATCCAGAGGCAGGTTAGGAATCCCCAACCTCTCAGCAAAATCAGCATAAATAAGGTTTTGGTCAGCATCGACTGTGTGTGGTTAATTGTCATAAACGAAAATAACTGATAACAGAGAGCAGCCATTAGGAAGACTCATAGGGATTCAACTTCAGTGGAGTGTTCTGTCTTTTAATGGACATGACGACTGATGGAAACGCCCTTCCTAGCTGCACTAGAAGGATACCACTGCCTCATGTCGACTCTGGGGAGATACAAATCTGGTCAACTTGCGTAGGTTCTGTTGCTGGTAAAGTATGATGAAGGCAAGGGAGAGTGAGTTCTCCTGGATGCTTGACTCTTCTCCTGCTGTCTATCAGCATGCATCTATATGGTGCGATGAGGTCGTCAAGGCTGGAGGTAAGCTGAGAGGCTAGTAAATTCAAGAAGGCATTGAATAGGGCATGTTTAGTCCAACTGCAAGAGACTGCAGTCTTAGAATCTGTCCCACAGCCTCTGAACAAGAAAAAGGTGATTGAAATCTATTCTCATGTGAATGTCTTGTAACTGGCACAAAACAGGTCTTGAGCATCTCATAACACTTTTTCCCATACCCTGGCTTTTCCAAACAGAACTGTAATGATATATGACACTAACAGTAAACATTTAGTAGGAAATTGAAAAGCCTTAAGCTTGAGAGCCAATGAGCACTGTCACAAAAAAGTTTGAGAGGTTCCAGACTCACCATTGTAAGTCTGCGGGGCAGGTAAAGGGAGGTTCGCGAAATGGTGGTTAAAATGAGGTTTGAGGTGGGGGAATTAAAGTTGCTGTACTTGAGATGATAATGTGGTGAGTGTCTTAGCAGTTGACTCAAGTGACTGGGTGACCTGATGACTATCGCACTGATGTCACCCTGGTTCTCCACCACCACTCTCAATTGGTTGAATTCAGTTGAGTCCATGATATGGATGGATCATTCTATCAAGAGCTTTAGATGAGGTTAAGCTACACTCTAAAAAATAAAACTGTGCTGTACTCAATTTTATTGGTGAAACATTTTTACACTTAAAAATATCAATATAAATCTAAAATTTTTAAAAATCATGTAAAATATACTTCATGAATTGAGTACAAGTCAGTAAAAAAATTAAGTAGACCTGCATAACCTTTTTTAGTACAATGATGTACAAAATTGAGTAAATGTAATGAAAATCAGAAGTTAATGCAATGGTTACCCCGAGTGAAAA
>JAQMYG010000033.1:35678656-35689174 GCA_030014215.1 Clariallabes teugelsi
CTGCATTGTGGGCATCAATAACTTTCTTTTTCAGAGTCTTACACAGCTGCTTAGAGGAACCCATGGTTGTTGAGTGTCCGCAAGTGTGTGCACAAGGTTTGGAGAGTCAAAGTATTTATAAAGCTTTGAAAATGGCATTTACTAATGACAGCTGTTACCATGCATCAGATCTAATGAGCTGATTAATGTCTGAAACCTTGTAGAATCTGAGACTCTGGAGCACTTAGGGTGCCCAAACTTTTGCACAGTGCTATAATAATGTTTTTATTTTTGTTCAATTTATGGCATAAGAAGTAACTATGCATCAATGTTTGCTGAAAATATTGTGAATTTTTTCCAATTCCAAGAGAGACTGTGTTAACAACTTGTCAATTAAAAAAATCACCAAAATCTGTTATTTATCAAAGGGGTGCCCAAACTTTTGCATAAGCCTGTAAATGGCTAAAGTCTGATTACACTGTATTCTGCACAACCTGGGCGACAGTAATATGTGACCAGCATGTGTGTACAAGTTTGTATTTTTGAGAAAATTACAGTTAAGTGTAATTATTGAAAACAAACAAAAAAAACAATCTCTGAAATAAGGCCACAAAACACATTCATAAAATTTGTGTACAAGACTTTTTTGAAGTGCATCACCATCATCCTGCTCACTCATTTATACAAATTAATATCTTTATTTACATTTTCTAAGACACCTGTTGTTTAGAAAGGCCATATGCGAGGAGGCATGAATAATCATAAATAATGCTGTAATTCACACCAATGAAGACAAAGACCTGCGTATACAGGTATACAGGTATGACAGAAGGGAAGTGCTACAAGATAATAAGCTGAGGACAAAAGAAACATATACTGTATGTTTTGTTTGTAGTTTATTTAGAATATATTTAACTGACACACATATAGCACAAATATGGCCATGCAAAATGTACAGGCAACAGAAATGAGTAGTTACCTTTGAGTCTTCTAGTTCAAGTCACGTTCAAGTCTTCTAGTTCAAGACACGTTCTTTTGTCACGTGACTCCCATAGATGCTATGCAGTGCAACAGATTCAAAAGAACAAATGACTCGTAGACTCATGAACAGAACCACTCAATTCTGTTTCCTGTGTAATGCACTACATAGTGTCTATGGGGAGTCACATGACAAAATAATCAATGATTCGGACCAGAAGATATGGGAGGTGAGCTGCTTATTCTGTTTATCATAATATGTCCTTAGCTGCATTGTTATATTTTAATTACTAGAACTATAGCCAACATTTGTGTTGGGTGTCTGTTTATGGAAAATGTAACATTTTATTTTATTTTTTATCAAAAGAATGAAATCAACTAAATGACTCAAAAAAAGATTTATTCATTTTGATGAATGAGATTCAAAGAACCGAATCACTAAAATTATTTAAACTTCCCATCACTAGACAGAATCTCAGTGTTAAAAGCTAAACTCCTCCCACTGTCCGGAACATTCTGTAGAGTTTCAGAAACCTGTACAGCGCGTGACATCTTCCAAACATGCAGGAAACTCACTGAATCTGTGTTTGTGTGCACATGCATGTTGGGAGTGTGCACCTGTATGTAAAGTACCCAGACTGTTTCCCTGTGAATAGCGTGTCGGCGTGTCCTGTCTCTGGTCATTATCAGATAATGAAGTGAAACAGAAAGATTGTACCTCTATTTGAATTGACTTGACAATTATCTGGTCTTGAGGCTTCATGCCCCCGCGACCCTTTACACAGGAGAAAGCTGTAGAGAAGGTAAATGAAAAAGGCTACTACAACGTACTCATGGTCTGACTCAATGACTTCAATTGTTCTCCAACACCACCCCACTGACCCACTCCCTCCACTGACCTCTTGAGCTGCTCACATATGGGGTATACCCCGAACAGGGTGCCAATCCATCGCAGGGCACACACACACACACACACACACATACTTACACACTCATTCACACACTACAGGCAATTTGAGAACACCAATTAGCCTAATCTGCGTGTCGTTGGCCTGTGGGAGGAAACCAGAGTACCCAGAGGAAACCCACCATGCATGGGAAGAACAGGTAAACTCCATGCACACAGAGATGGGAATCAACCCTGGCCGGGAATCAAACCCAGACACTGGTGGTGCAAGGCAACAGTGCTAGTAACTAAGTAATAGTATACTTCATTAAGTGTATAGAGTACATGCATCATCATGTCTACAGTTGTGCATCAATAATTAACAGTTCAATAAATAACTATAAGGGATGCTGTGCACAGGGAAAGTTATACAACTTGAAAGGTGTATTTCCTGACGAAAGTGCAGAGTGATTGCAGAACCAGAAGAATTCTGTGATGTCAGCAGTTGATACAACTCAAATGCTACTTAATAATGTGACACCACTCACTGATCTGTTCTGTTTGGTTTGGTTTGGCTCCGTTTTGTTGTTCTGTTGTTTTCTATTCTTTATTAAACGTCTGTGCATATTCCATGCCTGGAATTCGTATCCTAACAATATGTAATTATTATTTTAGCATAATGTTCTTACCCTTTTTTACCTGCAGTAGTCTGTTGCCACTAGCTTAGAAACAAAGTATTTAAATGTATCCAAATTCATCATGATATTGAAACAAATGTTATTCTGACATCTGAGTATATACAGTACATGGATCATCATGTTTATGGTTGGTTATCAATAATTACCTGACATTTGTAGGTCCACTCCACTGTTTTCTACTTTGAATTCTTCATGAGTCACCTCACACTTGTACTCTCCACCATCAGACTCCTGAACATCGCTCAGCATTAGAGACAAATTTCCTTCCTTCAACTCATGAGTAAGCAGACTCGCTTTTCCCTCGTAGCCCTTCTCCTCTTTCAACTGCCCATTCTGGTACACGCAAATACAGTCTGTCCCCTTAAACCACTTGATCTTCATGGCAACAGCACTCTTTTTGGGAAAGAGGTAACGGTGCAGAGTGACATCATCATCAGCACAGGCATAAACGGTGTAAGTTTTGGCGATAAATGTTTCAGTATTGGATCTAAAATCGTCTGATTCGGGGATTGGTGTCAACACTAGTAAGAAAAATCAATAGAGAAATGTTACAATTGTTTAATAATTTATTACACTGACATTTACTTTACTGTACAGTTGTTGAAGGGATGCTGTGAATGGGTAAAATTATACAACTAGAAATATGTATTTCCTGAAGAAAGTACAGAGTCATTTAACAAAAGTAATTTCAGGACTGAGATAGTTCAGGGGTGGAGTTTCCTACAGTCTACCTGAGCCTCCAATAACTAAACTGGACTCCATATTAACTAAGACATCATCTGTTATATTGAACTTCCAGCCTCCTAACACACAGTATGACCGCTAAACCATTCCTGCTATCCGTTAGCACCAAAATATAGATGGGATCCCTGTTGAGTCTGGTTCCTTTCAAGGTTTCTTCTTATTGCCATCTCAGGGACTTTTTCTTTCTTTCGCCCTCGGCTTGCTCATCAGGGTCTATCTGAGCATTATGATTTATACACATTTTCTCTCATTTTATACTTATTTCAATAATTTTCTTTTGATTTTACGAATCTGCTTTGAGACAATGACCATTGTTAAAAACTTTATATAAATAAAAGTGAATTAAATTGAATTAATTTCCTGGTGTCAAGTGTTGACACTACTGAGATGCTAAGTAATCAGATGAGTTCTGTTCTGTTTGGTTTATATTCTGTATTAAAAGTCTTAATGTATGTGCTTATGCCATGCCTGCAACTCATATTCTAACAATATCTAATTGTTATCTTCAGCATAATATTTCTAATCTTTTTTTAACTACTACAGTCTGTTGCCATTAGCTTAGAGACAAAACATTGAAAAGTATCATAATTAATCATTATATTGAAACAAATGTTATCCTGACAGTACTTCATAGAGTATACTGTATACACTACATGCATCTTATGGTTGTTCATTAATAATTACCTGCATTTTGTAGGAAGACACCACTTTTTTCTACCTTGCATTCTTGATGACTCACTTCACACTTGTACTCTCCAACATCAGACTTCTGAACATTCCTCAGCATCAGAGACACGTTTCCTTCCTCCAGCTCATGGGTGAGCAGACTCACTCTGCCCTCATAGCCCTTTCCCTCTTTCACCTGCCCATTCTGGTACAGACAAATACAATCTGTCCCCTTAAACCACCTAATCCCCATGGCAACAGCATTCCTTTCAGGAGAAAGGTAACAGGGTAGAGTGGCATCATCACTAGACCAGGCATAAATGGTGTACGGTTTGGCAACAAATGTTTCAGGCATCCAAGGATTTTTGACCAGTTTCAACTCTAATAAGAAGAAAAAAACAGAGAAATGTTTCAGTTGTTTAATAAATAATTACACTGGTATTTATTTAACAGTAAAGGAATGCTATGTATGGGAAAAAAAGAAATTTACAACTAGAATGGTATATGTGTCACATGTGCGGGGTTGGGACTTGACACGAGGCATAGTTGCAAGGGTGAATGTCTTTAATAAAAGAAAACTAAACAAACATAAGCCAGTTCCAAACAGGAGAGAACATGACAGGAGCTAAACTTAAACCAGAAGCTAAACCACAAAATGGAGTCCCTGCGCATGGCGCCCTCTCGTGGTATTCCGTGACAATATGTCCTAAAGAAAGTGCAATGTATTGCACAATCAAAATAATTACTGAGTGTCAGGGGCTTATACTACCTAGTAATGTGACACCACCATTTTAAAGATATAGGAAATATAGCAATATACAGGATTAAATATAGCAGTTATAGCAAATATTCTAAGAAAACATCTAGAGGAAGTTCATTTCGCCACCTACATTTACATTTAGGCATTTGGCAGACGCTCTTATCCAGAGCGACTTACATTTTTATCTCATTACACAACTGAGCAGTTGAGGGTTAAGGGCCTTGCTCAAGGCCCCAACAGTGGCAACTTGGTGGTTGTGGGGTTTGAACCTGCGATCTTCCGAACCGTAGTCCAATGCCTACCTACAGTAGGGGCCAGAACAGAAAATAGGCTAAATGCATGTCTTCCCTGAAAGATGGTAGGACCATTCAACAGTGGTGGAGCATCAGAGAGAAGGTAGTGTAGTGCATAGTTTTATAAGTCCTTTGAGGTAAGTGGGTGCTGGGATCTTAGCACGGATGTTAGCAGCAGATCCTTTGGGTGCTGTGGGTTGTGGGGTGGTCCCTACATGGATCAGATTTGTTTGATGGGTGCTTGATTGGATTAAAATATGTGGAATTTAGTTTCCAGATTAACAACCTTGAATATATTCCATGTCTGGCCCTGTGCACAGCAGGCTGTGGTGCATTGGGTGTTCTGGTGCCAGCATTGACCTTATTCAGTAATTTGTGCTGCACTGGCTTTTCTGTGGGATTGGAGCTGAAAGTTTGGCCTCTGGACCCTGTCGGCATGCCCATGATCCTGTCACCACCAATTTGCTGGTCCAAATGTTATGACTAATTGGTGTATTATTTCCTGTCTACCCCATTATGTACACAATAAGTTTGATTCTACATGAAAAAAATAATAGGCCCTGTGCCCAGCTTCATTAGCTATGCCACATTTTCTTTGGGTATGCTAGAGGGGCCTACCATTCATGTTTCATAACAAGTGCTCCTTTGTACCCCTGTCAAATGCCTACTAAAACCTGATTGGCCAATGCTGCCCGTGTTTATTAAAGCAGACAGATAATCATTGACACAACACTTACTTTAAATAAACTTATTCAGAGAAAAACAAACCCCTCATCAAGAAATAATTATATTCAGCAAAAATGCATGTGCTCACTTACTGACACCCCTCAATTAAATAATTTGTACAAATTATCTTTGCCAGAAAACAGCATTAATTCCTCTTTTATAAAATTTTATAAGGTTGGGGAATACAGAGAGTCCATCTGAGACCATTTATCTTCATAGAATCTTTCATGCAGGATCAAACCGTTCCTATCAGAATGAAAAAAATGCCCTATATCCATATTATACTGTCTCAAACACAGAACAAGATATTTTAGCAGGAAAAATTATGAGCTAAGTTGAATTAAAACAATTTTTCTTAGCATGATGTCCGTCACACCAGCTCAGTACCTTTTCATCTGCACAGTTCACCCTGAATAGAGTATATCAGTCGAGTTCTAGCTCATATTTCTTATTTATTTCTTCATTACAGAGTATAAAGTATATTTTATTATTACATGTATCCTAAAATGTATAACTAGGACATACTGCATTACTGACTGGTGTTCAAGCAGTGTTGGCATATTGCTTAGTGCCATTTTGGCTGCTGTTGAATCCATTTGTCTCCAAATTTTAGGATAGCAGTGTAACACCATCAACTGCTGGAAATTCAACAGTAACTGGAGTGAGAAAGCTTTACATAAATTTCCTGTAACACATGCAGACATAAACATGGGATCAGTGGTAGCTCAGTGGTTAATGTGTTGGACTAGTGATCAGAAAGTCCCAGGTTCAAACCCTAAAACCACCAATTTGCCACTTGGGGCAGTTGGGCCCTTGAGCAAGGCCCTTAACCCTCAACTGCTCAAATGTATAATGAGATAAAAATGTAAGTCACTCTGGATAAGGGCGTCTGCGAAACATGTGATTCTGGAAATTTATTCTCAATTTGTTTTAACTTTATTGGATTGATTCTCTGCTGGTAAGGTACGAATCGGACTCACCCAGTTGACTCAGTTGTACATACAGGTGCATCTCAATAAATTAGAGTATCAACATAAAGGTGATTTATTTCAGTAACTCAATTCAAAAAGTGAAAATCCTATATTGTATAGATTCATTACACATAGACTGATATATTTTAGTTAATTTTTTTAATTTGATGATTATGGCTTACAGCTAATGAAAACCCAAAATTCAGTATCTCAGAAAATTAGAATATTGTGAAAAAGTTCAATATTGGAGACTCATGGTGTCTCCTGCTAATCAGCTAATTAACTCAAAACACCTGCAAAGGTTTCCTCAACTTTTTAATGGTCTCTCAGTCTGGTTCACAGAGTGAAATTTGAATTGATTTACTGAAATAGATCAACTTTTCAATGATATTCTAATTTATCGAGATTGTACTGTATACTCTTGCAGGTAGCCTTGTTGATTCTAAAATATTGTTTAAAGTGTGTTTTGTTAATCTATGCCACATTGTTCTCTCAGGTGTTTAATCAACACCAGTAATTTCAGTCTTCTCCTCTATGACTGCATGTCAAATGTAGTGCTGCATGACCTTTCCAAATACTTCTTTCTTCATTTCTCTTCACAGAACATTATTAATACCGCTGTGAAGTGTCAATGTGATCTTTCACAAACTTCAGGTGAGCAGCAATGTTTTTTTTTTTTTTTTTTAGTAAGCAGCGTGTTCCTTTGTGGTGTCAAGCCATGAACACTCTACTTATTCAATGTTTTACGTACTGTAGACTCATGAACACAGATGCTAGCCAGTTCCAGTGCTGCCTTCAAATCTTTGGCTGTAACTTGGGGTTGTTTCTTTACCTCATTGATGAGTCTTCATTGTGCTCTTTGGGTCATTTTGACTTTGCGTCCACATCTGAAACTGGTGGATTTCTGAAGTCATTGAAATCACTTTGTAATCCTTTTTAGCTTTATGTAATTCGATCATTCTTGATCATCGATCCTCTAGAAGCTCATTTTGGCGAGGCATGGCTCACATAAGTGTATTCATGTGGTGTGGAGTAAACTTTAGTGACTTGCTCATCAAGGACTATCTGACCATTTTGATTCATACACACTCACATTCCATACAAACATAAATAATTCTTTTGATTGTGTAAAGCTGCTTTGCGACAATGACAATTGTTAAAAGCGCTATACAAATAAAATTGAAATTAATTTTATTTAAAAGTTTGAGTGGTTTTTAATCAGTCAAAGTATCTCTAGTCCACACCTAATTTTCTTAACAAGACTCCAGGTATCATAACACCTGACTCCAATTAGCTTTTTTGAGGTCATTAACTTGAGGATTCACATACTTTCCAGTAGCATTAAGAGTGTTTTATGGTTGTTCTCAATAAAGACATCAAAGATTTGATTTTTTTGTATTATTATTTTAGGCACATTATATTTCTCACTACTCTTGACATTGCTGAATATCAGATCACATTTTATGACAAATTAATGCAGAAAACCATGAAATTACAAAAGGTTCACATACTTTTTCTTGCCACTGTAGCTAAGCATATGCTGAATTTAAGTCCTGCTTTCATACTTTAGGATTTGCTCACATATGTGTAGCCAGTGAAGATCTAATCAATCAAAGATGAGACAAAATTCATGTAATCGGTCGGTATAGTGCTTTAGGATTATTCAAAATGTCATTGGGATCTGGCCGGGAATGTAGCAGGTGTGTCCAATCTAGTCTGTATAAATATCTGGTTTTCACACACATTATCACAATTCCACAAGTGTTTTTCTTGCAGTTATTCATATCAGGCTTCATGTGTTTGACGTTGGCTTACAATTCTGGATTTAGATTTTTTTCCTCTACGAGGCCTGTAAGCTGCAGCTTGAATGAAGGAGCTAGTGTGTTAGTTCACTATGTTCAAGGAGAAACAAGGTCATAATCTGCATCAGTTTGCATTGTTGTCATGCTTAATTTTTCATTATAACCACATAATCTATGCTGCCATATTTTAATTATCATTAGTAAAATAAGATTTCAGAGTTGTTATTATTGAATGTGTTTGTCTGGGAAAATACTACCTGACACTCTCAAGTGCTGTTGATCATTTTCCACCTTGTCTCTTCCATGGGCAGCTTTACACTTGTAGGCTCCACTATCCGACACTTTAACATTCCTCAGCTTCAGAGACACGTTTCCCTCCTCCAGCTCGTGGGTGAACAGACTCACTCTGCCCTCGTAGCCCTTCCCCTCTTTCACCTGGCCATTCTGGTAAACACAAATACAGTCTATCCCCTTAAACCACCTGATCTCCATGGCAACAGCACTCCTTTTACGAGAGAGGTGACAGAACAGAGTGATTTCATCACCAGGAATCAGTCGGGACAGGCTATAATCATCAGACCTGGAGATCAGTCTAAACCCTATAAGAGGAGGAACACAGGGTAAAGAACTATTACAGAGCATTTCACAAAAAGAAATTAGATGTTGTCTGATAATATGTAGAATATTTACCTGCAACATGCAAATAAATAATGGCAACTTCTTCTTTCCTCTCTCCATGAGCTTCACACCTGTACTGTCCAGAATTCATGACTTTAACATCTCTCAGTTTCAGAGAGACATATCTCCTCCCCACATCTGTCCCTCCCTCATCATAGGCCTCCTGGTGAATACATTCTGTCCCCTTAAACCACCTGATCTCTCTGGTAACTTTGCTGATTTTATTAGAGAGTTTACAGCATAGGATGACGTTGTCACCAGCAGAAGATCGCGCTGTAGAAAACTTAGTACGTGAGGTTCTAGTTGAAGCAGACATGGAGCACAGATGATGATGTCTTCACTCAAAAAGAGAAGATGATTACCACAAAGATTCAGCTAAAGGAATGAAAAGACAAGGAATTGGTAATGACCATAAACAACCAGTGCTCTGTGAACCTTTTTGGTGAGCTACAAAAAAGCAACAGTGTTCTTTCTTTTTATAACTGTATTTTTTTATGAACTGAGATTTATTTTTACTGATTACATGTTCAAGATTTTTTCGTTTATTTATTTTAATTACACTAGAATTTAATGAATAGCTTGTGATTGACTACTGATGTGTGATTTATAACTTTGGGAGAGAGAAAAAAGGCTGCTGAGGAAATAACAACTGATAGCTGTTATGATTTGAGGATGAACAGGAACTAACTTGTCTGTGTTTCCTTCTGGCTCTCCCTTTTAGTTATGCTGTCATAGTTAGTCCTGCCGGAGTCTCTGCTTGCACTCTACAGTAAATATACATTCACATTATACATTGTTTGACTGTGACCATACATAACTCCCATCTCTCCTTCTCTTCTGCTCTCTCCTCTTCTCTCTCTTCTCCTCTCTCTCTCCCCCTCTCCTTGTCTCTCTGTCGAGCTATACATGTCGCTACTTAGCTGCCAGTGATCCTCTGCCCTCTGGAGCTGTCTGACTCGTGTCCTGCTTCTGTTTGGAGATCTCGTCGCATGAATGCCCATGCCAGGTCTGCCTGGGATGCGTGTGGTGACGAGACGGTCCCAAGACGGGTGATGTAGACAGCTGTTCTCTGAGGACTTGGGACTTCAGTCGCTAGATAGTTCAGGAGTGGAGTTTACTACAGTCTACCTGAACCTCCAATAATGTACTGGACTCCATTTTAACAAAAACACATCTCCTATTATACTGAACTTCCAGTCTCCTAACACACAGTATGATGCAGATCAAGTCAATTCAATTAAATTTTATTTATGTAGCGCTTTTTAACAATTGTCATTGTCACAAAGCAGCTTTACACAATCAAAAGAATTATTTAAGTTTGTATGGAATGTGAATGT
>JAQMYG010000033.1:35715686-35728361 GCA_030014215.1 Clariallabes teugelsi
CACTTCTCTGTTCATGAATCTCTCTCTCTTACACACTCTGCGTGTGTGTGTGTGTGTGTGTGTGTGTGTGTGTGTGTTTAATTTCAGCACAGCTGTATTAAAAAAAAAAAAAAAAAAAACTTCCTCCTTGACAAACTTTTTTACAAACTGACTTATTTTTGTCCTGCGTTATTAATCGTACCAGCATCCCTTTAAGTGGACGCAGCAGGGAAGAATCTGATTGGCTGAGTGGTGTTGATTGACATTACAGTGAGAGCACTGACCCCACCCCCTTCCTCACAGTAAGGGGGAAGTATGTTATTAATAATCCTTGTTCCCAGAAACCCAGTGACGCCCCTTACATACTGTGTTTGTTCCAACATAAACATCTGTCTCTCTCTCTGTCTCTCTCTCTCTGTGTCTCTCTCTCTGTTTCTGTTTCTCTGTCTTTTTTTGGTGTGCTGTAATCTCACTGGTTTCCTTCCACTCTCTTCCATTCATCCTTCCTTCCTTCCACCCCTCCCATGCAGCTCAACCTGTGTCTCTCTCTCTCTCTCTCTCTCTCTCTCTCTCTCTCTCCAGTCCACTCTCTCACACGTTTAATTTCCATTGGATTTGTGTTTAATTCCCAGTAGCATGAAAAGGCCGTTCATGACCTTTAGCTGTGTGTGTGTGTGTGTGTGTGTGTGTGTGTGTGTGTGTGTAAAAGTGAGAGAGAGATAATGTCATTCTTAATGTATACGTATTAACACACAGACCGGTTTAAACGTTATTATAGCCTCTTGCTGTAGGGGGTTTGGATTCAGTCATTATGATAATAATAATTGAATTAGTGTGATCTGGCAACCCATAATGAGCACAGTGTGAAAGACAGCGTTTGATTTCCTCCACACGGAGGAAGTCGGATTTTATGTCGCGCTATAGTGGTTCAGTTCTGAAGCGTGGTGAGCTGTTTCTGCAGAACGTGGACCAACTCCACCACTATTGTTGAAGATAAAACACACGGCCAACTTTATGAACGAGATGCTTGAAATTCCATGTAATAAAAATGAATGGCGCGACGGGTTCAGACTAAACTCCCGGAGATAAGCGCACAAGTACACACTTCCTACTCAGGAAAACTGATCCCTCTGAGGATGTGAGTGTAGGGACTAAAGTTCATCTTGAATTCAGCATTTTCATATTTTTAATGTTTAGCCTTTCGGTATCATCCCTTTAGCTTAGGATATGTATCCCAAAAGTTAGACGAGCTCGGATGTTCATTTCTGTGAGAACATGTGACTTAGGATTGTCCCAATTGCACGGCCTCGCCCTCTCATCAAAAGATAATGGGTTTGGATCTGAGAAATTCCAGGGAAAGCACCATTGTCCTGCTCTTCCTTGAAACGGGGACATTTAACTTTGAATTTCTCTGTTGGAATTTTAATGACACTGTTATTCATGTCAGCTGCACAGGCGACAAAGTTAGAGCTACAGATATAATTAACATGTTATGAGTAATTTCAGCACCAGGAGGCGTTACACATCGACCATGTCGCTTTAGATATCAAACAGATTCCAACATCATACGTATAGAGTCTACAGAGGAGAGTGATCTTAAATTCAGCTATTATTAGATATGTGTGTGTGTGTGTGTGTGTGTGCTGTGACTTTCTGTAAACACAGACTGTAAGGAGAACAGTTAATCAGAACGACTGTTACCCCACCCTTTGCACACACACAAAGGTTTTGGAGCCTTGTAGTCTTGTCTTGGTTAAACATCCTCTTGCATCCGTATCTACATTACAGGCTGTCTCCTGCACACACACACACACACACACACACACACACACACACACACACACTGTACATACGTGTCCTCCTATCTTTGTTAAAACCTTCCATTGACATACTGCTAAGGTTAAACGTTTCCACCCACCAAGGCTCCAGTCACTTCATAATACTTTATATTTCCATTGCAGAGTCAATCAGTGCCTCGACTTTGTTTAGTTCAGGGGTCCGTTTAAAAGAATCGATCAGAGATGAGACTGTGTTCATCTTTAATTCTTTATACACCGACTGGCCAAAACTAACCCTGAACCATTAACTTTGTAGAAGGAATAAAAAAATAAATCATGAATGGAGATGACTTAAACACTGTGACGTTGCAGAGCAAAAGAAGACTGGTTTACATCAACAGTAAAAACCAGAGCTATGTTTAATAGTGAAAGTAAGAGCGTTTCCATACACACACACACACACACACACACACACATTATGATGAACTCACAGGATCGGGACTAAACAGCTGTGTGTCCATAATAAAACCACTTGTTAGTGAGACTCATCAGAAAAAAGGCTTCAAGTTTATTAGGGAGTATAAAGACTGGACTTTGGAGTGATGGAAAAAGGTCATGTGACCTGATGAGTCCAGATTGAGTATATTCCAGAGTGATGGGCGTGTCAGGGTAAGAAGGGAGGGTCATGAAGCGATGCTCCATCATACATAGTGTCCACTGTACAAGACTCTGGAGACAGTGTTATGATCTGGGGTTGATCAGTTACTGCAATAAAATGAAGTCAGCTGACCACCTGAATGTACTGAATCACCAGAGGATCACATCTATGGAGCATGAGTGTATTCCAGGAATGAGATACAAAGTGTGAAAAAGTGGTTCTGGGAGCACGAGGAATCTCCCAGATTCAACACGCATCAGCCTGACGCCACCTTGTGTTCTGTAATCAAAACTAAAAAATGAAGCGACAATCCAGGGGGTCAGAATTTTACACAGACTAATTTGACTTCATCGTTAAACAGTCTGGCGGATTACAGAAATGGATTTAATGACTTTTAGAAGCATCAGAGCTTCTCATGGCTGATCATAATTAGAGTTTAATTGGGAGTGATGTTACACCGGTAGTTTAACTTTTATATTATTAGAAAATCCAAACAACTCGAGCAAGACCTTGGACCAGTTCCTCCTTAGAAACATCTTCAGGTGCCAAGAGTTTATGTACAAACGCTCCGTAAGCAACTTTTGGGGCACTGTATCATTCAGGATGCCAACAACTTGAACCAAACCCCAAGAACACAACAAAAGAACTGGTGAATGAATTGGTGGCATCGTGTAACAAAAAGGGGGGTTCTGCATTACTATGGTCTGAAAGGCTGTCCACCTAAGAAGGAAGCTGCTACTTGTCTAAGACTGAAATGAAGAAAGATTGTATTGAGCAGATGACCAGGATGATGAAGACTTAATAGATTGGAGGATAAAAATTGATCGAGCTGTTTGACCTTAATGATCATTGCTATGTGTAAAGGTAAAAGAGGCTTTGGGTAAAGAACTCCATCGTAACTGCGAAGCATGGGGATGGCAGCATCAGGCATCACCATGAGAAAGGAGGATTTATAAATACTGAAGCAGCACCTCAAGACCTCAGGTCGAAAGTTCTTCGTGGTCTGAAACCGTCAGCGAAAGCTGTTATAAAATGGCAACAGAGTGGAAGTAACGGAGTGATCGTCATGCAGACCCGAATCCCAGAGAGACATGAAAAATGTGTCTATATGAGAAGACTTTTAAATAACATTAGAACAACACACCTTCACATTCATACAAACACACACACACACACTCATATTAATGCACAGGTAGTATATTCAGATAAACACAAACACATCAATACACTCAAATATGTAGGATAAACATACACACACACAGGTTAGGTCCTAATCATTTCTGGCTGCACTGTATGTATTATGTGTGTGTGTGTGTGTGTGTGTGTGTGTGTGTGTGTGTGTGTGTGTCCGCTGCGTCTCCTTCCTCTGTGCTGTACATAACAGGTAGTGGCAGGCATTTCCCCCAGAAGAACAGGGATATCCTGGCGCCTGCCTGACGCTAACACACACTCGCCACAGCTAAATATATAACACACACACACACACACACACACACACACACACACACACAATAATAGAGCAATACATTGCCACTCTATTGAAAGTCCCACAATAAACAACCAAACTCAACAAAGGATTTGGCTATTAATGAAGTGCTGCAGGAACACAACTGTAAACATGCAATTCAGAGGCATTTATAACACACACACACACACACACACGGTTGTTCCCTTACCAGTCTTCATTTTTCCCTCTTTTGTTAATTTTATTAATAAATCAAAAAATAAACAAGACTGAGAAACCACAAAGAAGCGTAAACCTCTCCGTCCTGAAGGTCTGGAAAAACCAACAGCTTCAGTTCTGACTGTTACAAAGCGCTGACACTGGAGACTCCTTCCACGAGTGATACCGTGTTACACAAACATCTCCTTACTAAAAAACTTCACCTCAATCAACAGTCCATTTATGCGGCTGATGCTCTGTAGATGTCTATATAAGTGAGCTGTTACTATGGAAACGACAACACGTCAGAGCGAGCATGTTAATATCAACAGATATGAGCTGCTGTTACAGAGAATTAATCAACACCTTTTGACCAGAACATAACGGCACAGTGGGATTGTATTTATTTATTCTTTAACCAGCAACATTTATCAGAGGACACGTGCATGGAATAAACATAATTTATTTTAAATGAAATAGCTGTTTAATTTCTTTGAATTTTCTCGTTATGATATTACTTATTAAACAAATTTCTGGGATTTCCAGAATTTCAAGAAATAGTCCTATAGAAATTTCCTATCTATCTATCTATCTATCTATCTATGAGGGTGAGTCAAAAATTATCCGCACTCTGGCTGTAGAATGTATTATAACTAATTTTTAGAAAAGACAAATGCATAATTTTTTCGACATAATCTCCTTGCTTTTCAATACACGTTGTCCTTCTGTCAACAAGCTTTCAAATCACTCATCCCTCAAAAAATGCTTTAGGCTGAGCTATGAGCCACGACACCACTGTCTTCAGTTCTTCATCAGAAGTGAATCTTCATCTTCGTAGGGCTGATTTCAAGCGACCGAACAGGTGAAAGTCTGAATTTGTGAGATCAGGACTATAGGGAGGACACTTTAAGACCTCAATAAGAAGTTTTTGCCTCTTTGAAGTGCTCCCTCTTGATGGCTAACACTTATGACCTTACTTGAATTTCTCAATTCATTCATACACACTTCTTTACAAAAAAACACTCCATACTGAAAATAAGCACCAGGTACACCCTCAGAATCACGGCACGTTGCTCTACTTTTGTGTAAATTACAAGCGGGACATCCGCTTTTCTCTCACCACAGAGAGAACTGATGAACTGATGAAACACGTTCACACCTGTACAGCGGTGACCAGGGAGACTGGAGCCTTGAACAGAAAGCTCTGATGAGACAGTGCGGCCACTAGAAGGTCTAATATAACGAAAAAGTGGATATTTTTTTTTACTTACCCTCATATCTATCTATCTATCTATCTATCTATCTATCTATCTATCTATCTAAAAATAATGTTTTTTTAAAAAATATTTTTCAGATACAGCAGTGTTAATACAATAGACTATTTTTAAATAATGTTACTTTCTTATTTCTATTTTATACAAATTAGTCAGAATCTACAGTGTATTTAGGAGTTGATTAAGGACTCTCCTGGGATTTAAACTCACAACCTCCTCATAGACTTTGAGCAGGACACTAATTAACAACCGCAACTAGCACTACTTAGTTTATTGTGTCCTTACCATCAGTTTCATCATAGTTTCCATACTGTACTCATGAGGCCATTGATAAAGCAGTGTGTGTTTGGTGCTGATGGTGAAAGATCTCTCTCGAAGAATGCTAGGTCTGATGTGATGACCTTGAGCTTGTCTCCTGCAGTGATCTCTTCCTCTCTATCCACTTCCTGTCTGAGGTGTGTGTGTGTGTGTGTGAGCGAGAGAGAGCGAAAGAACTTCCTGCTCTCTAATTCTTACAGATCCTCAAAGCACATGATCAGGCGCCATTGTGTGTGTTCTGGTCCCGGGTTTAGATGACTGTGTGAGATTTTTAGTGTGTTGGAGTCTTAAGAGGTGATGAGAATCGGTCTTCAGGTTAAGTTTTTTTTTTTACGTGTTACAGCCCTTTAAACTTGCTACATAAACGATCCAAATTTGAGTTTGGTATCAGATTTTTTTTTTTCAGCAGCTGAACAACTGTTTGAATCTCTCACTTGGCGATGCTTAGCACAGCTAGCAAAATAAAACCATCAGTGTCAGTCCTTGCCGTACTACGCAAAATAGCACTCGGTCATGCTAGCTCGCTAGCATGCTCTGACTTGAGCTCTGACTTGAGCAGTGCATTGTGGGTAGATTATACAATGACGTTGATTGGTGATAAAGTTATGATAGAACAGCCTTTGAGATACCTGAAGAAATAGAAATGAAGTTGCGATAAAGCACGGTTATCTTTGATGAGTGTGTCTACTCACTGGCCAGCTGGAACAGGGCAGCGATGGCCTCCTCCCACCAAGGAGAATCCTGGGTAATGCACTTTATCTTCAGAATCCCCAGCAGGAAGATGAGCTGACCCAGAGTGAGAGCCACCGTCGCCATCAGGTTACACGCCCGCATCATGTCGAACTGAACTGAGACCAGAAACATGAAGTGTTCAAACACAGTAAAAACACACAGCATCGAGAAAAACTTTAATCCTAAAGAGAATTTAGTATTAATTTAAAAAACTGATATGCAACACGGCTTAAACAGCTTAAAGTTGGTTACTTTCCTAAAACATCACGTCCCCGAGTGTTTTATTTATCTCACACCACAGAAATTTATCAACAATTACATTTTTTTTTGTTTATTTTTTTATTTTTATTTACTGAATGATATATCATTATATACAATTCAGTATTTAAATAACTGTATATCAGTTTATTCTGTTCTGAACAATCATAACCCAGAATTCAGCAGTGCAGAACCTGCCTTAAAAATAAGAATTACCAATTCAATGTTTAGCAATTATTGCTTTATAATCTAATAAATAAACTTGATATTATATTTTATACATATATGTATTATGAATTTGAACAAACAATGTTTTTATTGTTTTAATTTTTTATTTTATATAAGCACAAACTCTAAGCACGACTTCATAATTTAAAGCACAAACTTTATAAGTTAAAATGCTTGTAATTGATTTGTGTGAATTTCTGAATCATGTTGAGTGTGAGATTAAGTTTAAATAAAGTTAACGCTGTACTGCAAAATATTAAATCTTAACATGTGAGAATATCTCGAATATAGTAAAATGAAGCTAGTGTTTATTTAATGTTTTGAAATAGTGTTGTTCTGTTGGAAGATAATTGAGCTGATTTTACAAAAACACTTATTTGTAGAAAAAAACAAAAATATCCACCAATAAAAAGATATAAAAGTACAGTTTAAAGCTTGAAATTAGAAACAAAAAAAAAAATCAGAAAGTTGCTATGTTAGAAAATATTTAAATATTTTTATTTGGTAAGATGTCGGTTTTTGCAGTGTGAATGAGTCCTGCATTTAAGTCATAATTCACTTGTGAGCAGAAATATTTATAGGATTTAACACAATGAGATCTGAGAACTGGCCATTCAAATATTTCAGGAATGTGAGCAGATCTTATTGTCTTTTTGTGAGGAGCCTTTTTTTTTCCATGCATGTGGATTTGGGGATTATGAGGACATTTATTTTGTCCTTACAAAGTGATTTACTTTGGGGGGAAAAAAACTATTTGAAAGAAACATAGTATTTTACTCTGATTGCTGTTCTGGGCTTAATGATCATGCAGGGATATTATGTGTGTGTGTCTGTCTGTGTGTGTGTGTGTGTGTGTGTGTGTGTGTGTGTGTGTGTGTGTGTTTTAGCGGATCCTAAGGCAGATGTGTTGTCCCACACACAGCTGTACCATGTGAGCATCACTTCCTGTCAGCTACAGTCCTCTGCTCTGTCCTTCCTTTTCCCGTGTCTAAATTTGCACGGACACACGGATGTACCAGGTTATGGTAGACTCATGAGTTTGTCCTCTATTTCCACACCAGATCACACTGCTCATGGTGTACACACACACAAACACACACTTGTGTTACTACTTCCACATTGATGGAGTGTCCAGGTAGAATTCTTGCAGGTGGTGTGTGTTATTATGTAATTGAATTAGGCAGAGAGTTTAGTTACATGATTACAGCACAGGGCTGCTGAGTTTATTAGTTTTTGCTAACAGCAGCTCTGACAGTAGTGCACACATGTATATTAATGTAATCATTCTAATACCTAATCGTTTCCATAGTAACAGATCTTTCACTGTGACGTCTACAGTGCACGATAAGGAAATTGTTGATGTGATGACACTTTTTGTAAAAAGACGTTTCTGTAACGTGTGTAAGGAGTCTCCAGTGTCAGTGCTTTGTAAAAGTCAGGGATAAAACTGATTTAAAAGGTTTCACGGGGTGATTGTTGAGTTAATTATGCGTATTACAGTATTAAACTGTATCCTCAGCTGTAGCTAAATATGACATTCTTTATTTATCTACTATATACATCAGGACCTATGGAACAAGTGTGTGTACAAAATAAATACATAAATATCTCTTTATGATTGCATATGCATACATATATGCATATATAAGATATGCATTTTTCATCTTTCAGCAGTTGATTATATACGTACTTTTAGCTCCTTCCTTAGGTAATTTCTTGTTATTTCCCTCATTAGTCCATATTTTCTATCTCTGATTTGAGGTTTAAAGGTGAGTGTTTGTGTGTAAAGATGGTTGTCTAGATGAATTTGTACAAAATTCCTGGCGTGAATTAAAAAGGTGATTTTTATGAAACCGAATATGGAGCTCAGTGCCATCGTAACCCGACACTGAATACGAGCAACTTTCCTGCGTATATATTCATAAACCTTTCCACTCATGTCGCCGACTCTGAATACTGATAGTGGAGGTGGAGGGACGCCTGGTTCACTACTGACAACAAGTGCTTAATAAACCTTATCATACTAATTTATATATTACACTTTATTTTATTTTATACAGTGTTATTACAGTGGACTGAAAAATAAAATGTTCTGTAAAAGTCAAGTGTGAAAGTACACACACAGACAAAACTGACTGAATTTGGATTTTTAGTTATTTCAAAAAACACCTTCAAGTTACTTCTGGTTACAAACGTACATTTAAAGGGAAAAATGTAAATGAAAATAAAACATACATTATATAATATTTTTAAGCAAATATATAGAATATACACTATATGGACTATATCATATTTCTCCAAACCTGTTAAGTATTTGAATTCAGGTGTTTAAATCAGGCCCCTCATCCCCAGTGAAGGGCGATCTTAATGCTTCAGCTTAACAAGACATTCATAAAAATCAATGCTATACTTCCAACTTTGTAGCAACAGTTTGTTTGGCGGTCCTTTTCTATTCCAACATGACTGAGCCCCAGTGCACAAAGCAAGGACTATAAAGATACGGTTTGATGAGTTCGTTGTGGAAAAACTTGAACGGGCCGAACACAGAACCCTGACCTCAACCCGATCGAGCACCTTTGGGACGAACTGGAATGGAGATTGCGAGCCAGACCTTCTCGTCCAACATCAATGCCTGACCTCATAAACGCTCTACAGAATGAATGGACACAAATTCACACAGAAACACTCCAACATCTTGTGAACAGCCTTCCAAGAAGAGTGGAAGCTGGTAGAGCTGCAAAAGGGGGACCGACTCCATATTGAAATGTATGTATTGGCCGCTTTGGCCAAATACTTTTGTCCATATTACAGTGTTAAACTGTATCCTCAGCTGTAGCTAAACACGTTATTCTTCATTCATCTACTATATACATCAGGACCTATGGAACAAATGTATATACAAAATAAATATGTATATAATACACTATGTGACAACAAGTGCTTAGTAAACTTCTGTTTGATGTCCTCATGGACGGCACCGAGCTCCATATTTGGTTTCATAAAAATCACCTGTGTTTATTTCACGACAGAAATTTTGTACAACATCATCTATACAACCATCTTTAAACACAAACACTCACCTTTAAACCCCAAATCAGAGAAAATACGGACTAATGAGGGAAATAACAAGAAATGTTTTAAGGAAGAAATGTTATATATTAAGAGCTAAAAGTACAAATATAATCAACTGCTGAAAGAAATGTGTGTGTGTGACGCTTACACCTTTATATTTATATTGAAGCTGCAATGCTTTTCTTTTTACTAATATAGTATTGTGGTATTTTATGTATTTACATTAATACTGGACTTTTTTTTATTATATTTTTAATTGTACTTGTTTATATTAGGGTTAGTTGTTGTTTGTCTTCAGACTTTAAGCCACGCCGCCACCTGAGTCTGATTATTTACACATAAACAAATGAATACACCGTGCTGAACTAGAGGCTACATGCTTCCATTACCATCACAGTTTTAAGGCTTTACAACATTTTATTTTTTAATCTTCAGACTGTTTTTCTGTTTGTTTGCGTTTTGGGGAAAGGAATGTTTCTGGAATGTTGAACAGCCCCACAGTCATGGGTTTGGTTAATACTGTTAATACACACACACACACACACACACACACACACACACACACACACTCACGTTTGACAGTGTTGTGTGACTCCATCTTTCCCGCGAGGTCGGCTCCCCAGCCGAGGGTCTGGCAGGGTGCGCTGGTGACGAGGGCTTGTGACTGCGTGTGTGTATCCGTATCATGCATACACATCTTCCAGAGCCCCACGCTGCGCTTGCGTCCCCCATCCAGCTCCTGCAGAGTCCAGCCCGAGCCCAGTGCTGCCACCACGTTCAGCACCAGCGACACCAGCGCCACGGCAACGGCCACCAGCACCAGCCTGCCCGCGGCCATGCGCTCCAACACACACACACTCATACACACACACGTGCGGAAATTCAGAAACGGAGACTTGTACGATGTGAAAGAGCTCAGCTAGAGAACATCTCCGCTCATTATGATTAGCGCGCGTATCCGTAATTCAGCGTGGTTTCGGAGATTTGGGGATCCTCAGCCTTCCTCTTCGGTCTTCGGGGCTTCACACACACTCAGGCTCGTCCCGATCAGCTCCACGGCCATCACACACACGCACACAGATCCACAAGAACACACTTCTGTGTCTGGCTCAAAACCTCCACTCCCAGATTCTCTTTAACTCCATTTATGCACAACTATTGATTGATTTCCCTGATCAGATCTCTCTCTCTCTTTTTCTCTTCCTTTCTTTCTCTCTATGATAAGTTTTCGCTCAGTGTTCAGATATCTCTCTCTGTTTGTGGTTAAATCTTTGTCTATGTTTAGTTCTCGTCTCCTCTCTCCCTCTGTCTCCGTGTTCAGATCTCTCTTTGTGGTCAAATCTCTCTCTCTGTATTTAGATCTCTCTCTCTCTCTCTCTCTGTGTGTTCAGATCTCCTTCTCTGTGCTTGTACAGCTGTGTGTTGGGGCTTGCCTGAGGAGTTGGGGGCGTTTTTTCCCCCCTCATTCCTCTCTATTTCCCAGAGACACAGGACAGTCTCTCGCTTCCCCTCCCTCCCCCCTCTCTTTCCTTTTCTTTCACTTGAAATATGAATGCACCTCAATTTATCTGCCAACAAATCTCTCTCTCTTTCGCTCTCTGTGACAAACATGTAACTCCAGCAACAGGATGCGTTTCCTGAGAGGAAAACAGGCACGGTAAAGAATACAACGCCCCTTCTGTCTGTCTCTCTGTATTTCTCTCTCTCTCTCTCTCTCTGTCTGTTAATGTAGGTTTGAGAGTTGAATTGTAATTCAGTACAGTATGTTGCAATTGGATACTTTTTGCCCCTAAATGCTGTGCACACTTTTCTTCCCTCTCCAGCTCAGGGCCCCCAAATATTCGGGGAATTTCCTGTTGCCCAACTTTAATAAACAGCCCACATCTGTATCCACTAAGAGAGAGAGAGAGAGATTCAGAGCAGCGAGATTCAGGGATAAATGAAGACCAGATGGGTGTGGAATTTGGGGAATTTGGGGTCGGAGAAAGTATTAGTGATGTGTCAAGCGAGAGACATAAATAAAGGCAATGACAAGACTGAAGAGAACGTGCAGGGCTTGAAAGCGATATAGCCTAAAGAATATTTAACAAAGTCTAGCCTCAAAGTTATTTCACTAAGTACGTCACTAATCACTAACAGTGTGGCGGTGACACAATAGATTAGTGGTAAATTAGTCATAATGTACGTAATAAAAAGGTCACATCAAGTATTTGGTTCATGGGCATCATGGGAAATACGCATTGGTTTATAGAAAATTGCGGAAGTTCCGGTCGTTTATTTTACCGTCAACTATGGATGAATGTACCGGGTACATTATAGGTCTCATCTGGTTCATCCCCAGAGTCTTACCACAAAGTTGGAAGCACACAGTTGTACAGAATAGCTTTGTCTTTGTACCAGCATTATAATTTCCTTTAAGTGTGAAGCTTTCCCAGAACAGTGGAGCTTATTACAACAACAACAACAACAACAACAGCAGGACTAAATCTGGAACGATATCTTCAGTAAATACACATGGGTGTGATGGTCAGGGGTGCGCAAACATTTGCCCATACATACGTGTATAGTGCGTGTGTGGACATTTTGTTCCACATTGTGTAGCAGTTCTGAGCCAAACCAGCTTATTAGGAAATGAAGCACCTTAAGGATTAGTGTGTGTCCGGATGCTGGGCTGCACCTGGGAATGATTATCAGATGGGGTGGTGCAGAAGAATG
>JAQMYG010000033.1:35837335-35850807 GCA_030014215.1 Clariallabes teugelsi
ATCCATGTCCTTCAAATTTGCCTCCAAATCATGACATTAACATGAAGTCCATGTTACAGATTGTTTTAAACAGAAAGCAGATACTGAAATAAACTCCTTTAAAGGTAAGGTGAGCTACCTCAGATGCAACGCTATGGTGATTTGACATCACTGTGTCAACATGAGATTAAGAAGACAACCATAAGTTATAATTTCATGTTAAAGATGAAACACAACACCACAACAGAATATTACTATAAATGAATATTACTAGCTTTAGTCGATTAATAATAAACACTCAAAGGTGTATTGAGCTTATTTTATCGGATATATTTTTAGATTTTTTTTTTCTAAGATATTAGAGTGGCCATGATTTAAAAAAAGCTTTTTGGGACTGTAAAAGTACAAAAAAATAAATCTGATGCAGATTTAATTATTAAATACATTTGTATGTACTCAAACACTATTATAATGAGCCCTAGTTATCTGACCAATCATTTAAAAATTATTAGCCAAATTCATGAGACTAAGTGATAAAATATTATAACGCGCTCTAGTCACCTGACCAAGTGCTTAAATATTATAAGCTATAGGAACATGACATGCTTTTTTAGAAACATTCTTTGCATATGAACGTTGCATATGAAAAAAACTATAAAAAAAAATAAATAATTCATGCATTTATTTTATGAGATTTTTCATATTATACAAATTATTTTTGCTAAATAAATCTTAGCAATTAGTCATTTAACCATTCAGTCATGATTTCAATTATTATATTTGTATTGTAATTCTTTGAAATAATATATATATATGGAAGCATCTTTACTGTTACAGCAGACAGCAGTACCATGATATAAGACTTTAATCCTTTCCGGAGGCGAGTTCATAAGGTGAAATTTCATATTGTGAACCACATTTTCCCATAGGATGGGAAAGCTGATAATCCATTCCAGCCACCCAAAATATTACCAATATTACCAATTTCCAACACTATAGTCATATTTTTGCATATAAAAACAATCAGAACATTTAGAAAAGACATGTAAATGAAGTAAAATCCATTTAACATCAATTAACATCAACTATTATAGCTGACCTGCCTGCCACTTAACACACAGTATGAATGCAGATCTATTCTTACTCTCTGTTTCACCCAGATGAGGATGGGTTCCCTGTTGAGTCTGGTTCCTCTCAAGGTTTCTTCCTATTACCATCTCAGGGAGTTTTTCCTTGCCACTGTCGCCCTCGGCTTGTTCACCAGGGACTATCTGACCATTTTGATTCACACGCATTCACATTCCATACAAACTTAAATAATTCTTTTGATTGTGTAAAGCTGCTTGGTGACAATGACAATTGTTAAAAGCGCTATACAAATAAAATTGAACTGAATTGAATTAAAATATGAAGTATATAAATTTTAAACCACACTTAATCTTAATTTATGATTCCTTTTGGTACCGGCTGCTTTAAAAACCAAACTGAAAGCGGCTCCCTTTTCTTCTTGCTACCGTCCTTGCTAACATTCTTGGGACCCCATGTTGCTACGTCTTACACAAAAACACACAAAAAATTTTCATTCGCTTCACATGGCTTTCACGCATGTGCGAAAATGCTGCAAACATGATGCACACGTTTTGAACGGCTCCTGGAGGTGCGCGCAGTTTAGCCAGCATCCGGTTTGTCTCAGATTCTTCACGAGTAGGCAGAAAATGCTCTGTATGCCAAGGCTAATTTCTTTGCTAATTCTTATTGCGGGGCGTTTGTATGCAGAGGTATCACTGTACACTGGTGCAAAACATTTAATATAGTAACAGTAACTTAACCAAACACAGTATTTAATGTAGCTATCATAGTAACACTTTGAGAGGTTAGCGTAGTTAGCTGAGCTAATGTTAGATATGTTTAAATACATCATCATCTCACTCTATCAGATCTACACAGATCTCAATACAGGACGTTTATTGAGTGTTGCAAGTTATAAATACATTTCAATTTTATACATTTACACAGGATGCAGTATGGAGAGTCTTGTAAATGATGTTTAACTTCTGTTCTTAGCTGTAATACTGCAGTTTGTTAACTGACCAGGCTGATATTTACACTGTGGTGAGACGGGGAACTTGTACAGGAACTGTGAAGCTTCTGGGAACTTCCAAAACTCTTACATACGTTTTCCACCGCCTGATTTCCCCACTTAATCTTAATCCTCTTAAAAATGCGGAAGGAAAACTTTTATGTGTGTGTGTGTGTGTGTGTGTGAGTGAGTGAAAGAGAGAGAGAGAGAGAGGGAGAGAGACATACGACAGGGATGACAATTAAGTTCACTCCTCTACATCTTCAATCTTCTCTCACATTGTCCTTTTTGGCGGGAAACGAGAAACACTGAATGGCCACCTCAAGACCCCCATCACACACACACACACACACACACACACAGGTTTTTCCCTCCGCATTTTTAGCGGATTAGGGCCATCTGCAGACCCTTGAAGAACAAAAACAGGGTGTTCCTGTGGTGGCTGAGTTCTCCACGGAGATTACAGAGTTATCACACACACGCACACACTTGTCATGTCGTTTAAAATAATACAATAGAGTGGATACAATAGAAAGTTGAGTGCAAAAGTTTGTATCCATTAAAAATAATAATAGTCAATGATGTGCTTAACATGAGCTTGATTTTATGGGTGATAATTTGTGCTATAAATAATTTTAACATTTTTAACAGTGAAAACATTTAAATCATATTTATATGTGATATCAGTCAAAACATGGTATTGGTGCTAAAAAGTCAAAGTTTCACTTAGGTGAAAAAAACACCATTTTTTATGATACTTAATGCTTCGTATCTCCTGATCCATGCTTTGTTTTGTTTTTTCGTTTTTTTTTTGTAAATACGCATACACATTTATATTTTTATCTGATCAAAAGAAACACATTTGCTAAATACAATTGCATGCCCTTTTATGTAGTGTCTGTAACTTTTTTTTCTTTACTTGTCATTTATGTAAAAACTTGGCCAATTTTGATTTGACGTGAAAAGACAAAAACCTGAAAGTGTTTTATTCTAAAATGCAAAATTGTTAATACATTTCAACATGAAATTGACATGGTTACAGACACGCTTTTTAAGCCAATTAAAGCAACCATTTTTACAGGTTATATGCTTTTAGAAGCTTACACCAATATGAGTATTAATACTTATAAAGAAATTTGAATAATAAGCATTTTAAATGATTATTGTTTGAAGTGAGAGACTATAACGCTAAAAATGGCCATTTTTGGGGCTGATATGAAATCATCTCCCCAAAACAGCTGATTTTGGCAACTTGACATTTTTAGGGATGCGATTGGTCTCTTGCATTTTGAATAAACTTCAGAAGTAGCTTCTTTGGTAGATACATTTTCAATATCATAAATATAACATAAAAAACAAATAAATTCTGCATCAATATCGTGTTTTGTCTGAATATTATATTACTATCATGAACCTGGAATTTTATTTATATTTTTCATGTTACTTTTATTTTAATCTATCCTGTCTTTTCCCTTTTTATTTTATTTCTCTCATATTACCTCCCATTTCATTTCCTTTTTTTATCCATAAAATATTTCATTTTGATATATTTTCTTTCTCACACTGAAAAAAAAAACAGTACTTTCTGAGTTTGGACATTTTTACATGATCACAAAGAGTAAACAATGTTATTACTTAAACGTTGTTAAACAATGCTTACTCTTGTAAGCCCTTAGTCTCCTTAATGAGCAACTTTGAAATGCATTAACCTCAAAATGTATTAGGGGTGTAAACTTTTGAGCAAGCTGTTGACAGAGCCTGTCTGTAACAGCTGTACATTATCCCACACTATGTTTTATTCCCCTTACACCTGTGTCCCTGGGAAACGCTCATCTCTGATTGGCGGAGAGGTGTGAGTAGTGGGTCTCACATGTATGACAAATCAATAAAACAACGTAATTCATTTAAACGGCTGTTTAATCAGTCATATGGTTCACATATACACAATATTCTCTCTTCTAAAACATCTTATTTACAACAACATTTATACACACACAACTCTGTATACACACAATGAGGCAGTAAGAAGCAGCTCAAGAGTTCTGTTTGGTTTCTCTTTCCGCTGGTTTAGTGCACAACCATAAACATTTAACACCACACACACACGCTCAATCACGCGATCACACACTCACGTACACACTCACTCGCATGCTCTCACACACAAATTTTTTTTCCAAGAGAATATCTATAAAGTAGGGATGGAGGACAGAAAATCAATTCAGTTACATATCGCGATTCTTTTGTGCAGCAATTCATGTATCGCTCAAGAAACTGATGCGAAAATTCATTCTTTAAAATAATTTCTAATTCAGATAAGTTTGCATCTGAGGTTGTAAAGTGTTGCAGTTCCTCTATAATCCTACAGGTGGTGCACTTTAAACAGAAAGCACTGAGTAGCACAGCGGCAGAGTGAATTTTTTGCTAAGTTTGTTCCAAATTTTAACGAGATCAAAATCATGATACCAACAGAATCGCGGCACAGATCAAATCGGTATCGTGATAATATCGTATCGGGAAGTCCATGGTGATTCACGTCCCTACTAAAAAGGACGTGTGATCATCTGAACATATGTATCGTATATGGTATATATATTGGCCCACTCTGTAATAATATCCTAGACGCTCTTTACCATTAAATATATTTCTCTTACTTCATACACATCTTTAAACAAACAAACAAAAAAAACAACATAGCAAGGTCAGGTAAATCAAATCCAGCTCTCTTATTTAAAAATATATATATTTTTAAAAAATGCTCAAGAAACACTCTAACAGTATTTAAGTCATGTGAACGGATATGGAGTGAAAGTGCTTCGACGTCTCATCTTGTTCTTTTTGAAAATCAGTTTAGAATTAGCATGCTAGCATAGTTCATACTCTGGATCACCGTTAACTTCACAGGGAAGCAGCTTTAGCTTGCTTTAGCATGCAGTGTAAACAAGAGTGGAATTTAGGATGCTGAGTAAATCAGGTAATAAATGATCAGATCTGTGTGTGTGTGTGTGTGTGTGTGTGTGTGTGTGTGTGTGCTACATTTCATCTGCTTCCATCGTTTGGTTTCAGCTCCCTCCTCATCCTCAGTGCAAATTAATTACATTTTATATTAAACCCGTGAGTGGTATTAATACTGACGAGTGTCACACGTCCTTCGCTTATAGCTTATGAGTTAAAGTCCTGAGGAGTCACGTCTCACATTTTGTGTGTCTCCCTGTGATAATTCCATGTCTCTTACTATAAAGATGACTTTTTCTGGATGTCTCTTTGCAAGGACACTATCTTGTGTATCTCTTCATGAGGATGGTAATCTGTGTATCACTTTGTGACACCTGTTCTCTCTCCGTGAAGACATTATTCGCTGTCTCTCTCTCTCTCTCCATTAGGACACTAACAGCTGTCTCTCTTTCACTGTGAAGACATTAAGCGCTGTCACTCTTTACATGAGGACACCATTTCCTTTTCTTTCTCAATAAGGACACAATTTACTGTCTCTCTTTCCATGAAGACATTATTCGCTGTCCCTCTCACTTCATGAAGATACTATTCACTTGTGTCTTTGTCTCCATGATGATGCCATTGTCTTTCTTTCTCAGATTTAGTTGTCTCTCCTTTCATCTCTCTCCTTCTCTTCCTCCGTGAAGACAATGTTTCCTGTCTTCCTCTCTTGTCCTGTCTCTCTCTTTATCAGTTCAGGTGTCGAGAGTGCAGGGGATCTGGAGGTCCTGCCTGGCGCGCTCGTACACTCTCAAGAATTCCTTGTACCTTGGGGCGCAGGTGAGCCAGGCCTCCCCAAAGTGGGCGTGTCCGGTGAAGAGGAAGCTTCCGGAGCCGGCGCGGACGCCGCAGCGTAGCAGTGTGCGGATCTCTCCGGAGTGTGTGAGACGGCCCACGCTGGAGAACAGAGGCCATTTCTGACGGTACACACGTGTCGCGCTCACGCTGATCACTGACACGCGCTGTCCAGAGTCCGCTTCCACCGCGCGGATATTCCCACGTACCACTACACACACAGAGAGGAAAATAATTTAAACACTTTATTTATGGATACAGCTCTCAGTGTGTTAGTAATGTATGTGTGTGTGTATGCATGTGTGTGAGAGAGAGAGTGAAAGACAATTGTGTGTGTTTTTTAGGGTCTGCAAAATATTTATGCCTATTTTTAAAAGACACTAATGTGTGTGTGTGTGTGTGTGTGTGTGTATGAACGTCAGTTGACCCTGTTAAGTCTTTTAACTCCAGTAATATAATCTGTTCCCCTGAGACACCCCAACCCCCACACCAAATTTCCATGGCGATGCCACTCTGTCTGACCACGTTTCAATTAGAACTATGTTTGTGTGTGTGTCTGTGTGTGTGTGTGTGTCTCAAATCAGACATGTTAACTGCTGTGTGAACTTAAACCTGATGAAGTCGGTGGGACCAATTGGCAATGATAGAACAAAGGTGTGTGTGTTTGAATCATAGGCAAAAGTGTGTGAGACTCACCAAAGTCACTGGTGCAAACTGCCATCAGCATCTCTGTGTCGTTACACGGCCTGCACGCTCCTACCACACACACACAAGAGAAAAAGATAACATTTAGTTTCTTTGACACACTGGGTCATGAAGAGCCACACACACAAAGCTACATTCCAAATGTTCAGGTTGTCACAGAAAGACTGTCATAGTAACCCTGTGTGTGTGTGTGTGTGTGTGTGTGTGTGTGTGTGTGTGTGTGAGACTGGGACAGAACATGATAAAAGTTACAACACAGTCTTCAACACATTACTTTTACACCATAGAAACCACCAGACAGATGCAGTGTGTGTGTGTGTGTGTGTGTGTGTGTACTATGACTGGTGTGATTGAAGGCACCTGTTGAAAGGCAGTGAGGTGTGAAGCCCTCTAAACCCTTCCTGTTAATCCTCCCCCCCCAGTGCTGTCTCTCTCGCTCTCTCTGACACCCACACACACACAGACAGCCACCTATGTAGACCATCACTGCATTTTTTAAATTACCTTACATCCTGTGTGTGTGTGTGCTTAGCTCCTGAACAAAAGCCCTGTCCCTCAGCTGACCATCCCCCCGTTACCACGGATACGGCTCGTTCATGCAGTATGCTGAAAGGACTCGTCCCCTCTCCATACTGAGCTTTTGTCCTCTCCATCCCTCCCCCTCTCTCAAGCTCTCTGTCTCTCTTGCCCTGTTCCCACAGTGTGTGTGTGTGTGTGTGTGTGTGTGTGTGTGTGTGTGTGTGCGCTTTCTGGATTGATTAATGGAAAATGCAGTTGAGCTTCCATTCTAAAGGAGCTAACATGTTTATGGAGGCCGGTTTGGTTTGATCATGTGGTTTGAGACACAGTGTGTGTAAGAAGGACAAATTTATAATGATGCGAGGCGGCCGTGTTGTCCAAAGTTCCCCCCTTCCCTCGACACTATACAACTTTTCCAGTTTCTCTTTCCTCACCTTCTTCCACATCAGCGTCCACAGAGTTAACAGAAAACTGCGAGGTCCTATCCCCTCTCAGCTCGTAACGGAATGCCGCGATGCGCCTGCTGATGTCGCTGTGGGGCGTGGCTTGCAGGAACAGGGCCGGGCTTTCCCCGGGAGTAATGCTGAAACAGTGTAGATAAGAGGGACCAGGTGTGTCGCTCACTAGCAGCTCCAGGACTCCGCCTCTCTCCAGGTAAAGCTGGGCGCCGCCCCATTGAGGCTCCGGCTTGATGCAGACAGACGTGGGCGTTCCACTGGTCCCGCCCACTCTGTTTCCGGGTAGCCGGGGCAAGAGAGTGAGACGCAGGGCTCCGGTGGGGTACAGGAACTCGACCGAGCCTTCGGCGCAGCGCAAGAACACCTGCTCAACACCTTGCTCTGGCCGAGAGAGACCGCTACACAACACACACACACAAAAGGTGAGAACACTGAAACTCCTGAACACACTCCATTTAACATGGTCTCACAAGGCAGTGTGTTAATCAGATACTTCACTAAACACATGATCATGACTCTGATGTTCTGCACAAACTGACAGGTTAATGTGTTGAACTACTGATCAGAAGGTCCCAGGTTTAAACCCAGAACCAACCACCAAGATGTCACTTTTGGGCCCTTGAGCAAGTCCCAAACCCACTAACTACTTAGATGTACAATGAGACAAATTAAAGTCGCTCTGGATAAGAGTGTCTGCCAAATGCCAGAAAGATATTAAACTTTCTCTTTCTTCAAGTCTTAAAAAGCCCCCTACAGGCCAACCCTGTTAGTGGTTTTTTTTTTTGTTTTTTTGCACAGTCTTTTTTTTTTTTCGCAATCTCATTTCACTACTGCTGTACCTGTACAGTCATGTATGTGACAAATAAAATCTTATATCTTGAATCTTCAATTAACAACCGCGCGCGCCTGCGTGCGCGCCCCCTACTGACAACGTGCGCGCGAACGTGCAGCATATTAGTATTCCACACTGCGCGAGCAATGACGCTCCTGGCTATTTAAACGCTATGAGGTGTAACGGAATTTAACGGAACTTGACCATTTTGTAAAGATTTTACCTCACAAAATGACTTTTAAATAAATATTATTACAAATAAAGTAGACACAAACCTAATCGAATAGATATAATATGAGCAAAACATGCATATAAGTCGGGAAAATCGGAGAAAAGCAGTGCGGGCTCGCCTGACGCGCGCATGAGCACTACGGATCCATACTAACAAGTGTAACAATGTGACGAGGTTTTAATCTTACCTTCCCCTCCAGCTGCACTCATCCGCTGAAAAGGTCGCTCCAGTCATTGTAATTAACACCAAAATCAAAGAAACAATCTCCATTTCTGTTACTTATCCCCACACAGCTGAGTCGAAATAAATCCAGTCAGGATGACGGGTCAGTTCTCTCGCTTTAAGATAAATTATATTAAACTCTGCCACACTTAATAACCCCCGATTCTAACGTTACAGACTCCATTTTTCGCTTTCCTTTACTCTTTCTTCCCTCAGTAATAACTCTGCCTAACCCTGCCTGCTCCTCTCAGCATCCTCACTGTGTGACTCACTGAGCGGAATGCGCGAGCAGCACGCAGCGGCGCAGCAACTTTTCAGTGCGAAGGAATGCGCGCGCGCGCGCACGCGGGCCAATCAGCGCCCGGAGGGAGGAAACTTTAAACCACTCAGACACAGTGGGGGGATGGGAACACTTCAGAAGCCCTGAGGGAAGTTAGCATGTTAGCATTACTCATTATTATACAGCCCCCCCCTTAGTTGTAGAGGTGAATAAACACACACACGTACACTAAATACTGAGGTGACATGGTGGTTATTTTTTAAATAATAATAATAATAATAATAATAATAATGTGCATTCAGGAGTTAAATTTGTGAACCTTTTTATGTTTTTAATCATTTTTAGTTTTATGTTTTTTTTTCCCTTTTCGATTTAATAAGTCATTGTTATGACTACCTTCTTACTATTACTTGTGAGTTTTACGCTTTATTTATATTCTTCATATATATATTATGTAGTTTCTTAGTATTGAACTACTGTAGATTTTTTTTGTTAGCTCAAGCTTACCCTGTGTCTACTAATTACATGTTAAGATACACTATACAGTGATACCTTGGCAGTCCTTGAGGCGAAATTTCGTATTGTGAAATGTGTTTTCTCACAGGAAATGATGTAAATGCAGATAACTTGTTAAACCCACCCAAATATATTACCAATTTCCAACACTATAATAAAATTTTTAGCATATAAAAACAATCAAAACATTTAGAAAAGACAAGTAATTTATGATTCCTCTTGGCACCGTCTGCTTTCAAAACAAAACTGAAAGTGGCACCCTTTTTTTTTCTTGCTAGCAGCATTGCTGGCATTCTTATGAACCATGGTCTTCACTTCAATAACGAAACTGGACTCTATAATAACTTAAACACCTGTCCAGTCATACTAAACGTCCTGCCTCCTAACGCACAGTATGACTGCAGATCAATTCTTGGTATCTGTTATCACCCAAATGAGGAAGGGTTCCCTATTGAGTCTGGTTCCTCTCAAGGTTTCTTCACATTGTCATCTCAGGGAGTCTCCCCTCTTCCCTCAGCACCATCACTCTCGACTTGCTCATCAGGGACTATCTGATCATTTTTGATTTGTACATATTTTCTCACACATTTCAAAAACTTCTTTTTTGATTCTGTAAAGCTGGTTTGGGACAATGACTACTGTTAAAAGCGCTATACAAATAAAATAAGATTGAATTGAATTGAATAATAATTTGCGTTCAGTAGTGTATGAACTATATGTTTTTAATCTGTTGTAATTTATATGGAATTTAAACCTTCCATGATCCACAATCTTATTATTTAAATAAGTTTAAATAATTTAAAATTCTTAAAGTCATTTAGTTCAACTTAATACATCCATGTTATAACTATGATTCATTATTTTGACATGAGACAGTTTTTCCTCATTGTTTTGACATTTTTTAACACCTTAACTGCAATCAGCCATAAAGATTGAATTGTTTCAAAAGGTAGTTCATAATTATTAGTTAGTTAATATGTATGCTAACATGTTAAAAAATTTATTTGGTTAATGGTAATTCATTGAAAGTTATGTTAGTTTAGTAGAATTCAGTTAACACATACTAACAAAATAAGTCAAACAACAAGATATTAATTCAAGAACAAAGATGTAGAGTGTAGTAATAAGGATATGTTAAGTCAGAATCATAAGATATCTTAAAATGACTAGTTACTAACATAAAATAATTTGCTGTGCAGACTTTAAAAATGGAAAAATTAGAAAATCAGAGAGAAACTAAAGCTAAGGAAGCCAAAACAAGAGCTGAAAGGTGGACACGTCAGTGGAATAGACTCTAAAAGCGATTCCCAACCGAGCACTGTTCACAGAGGTGAAAGGAAGCAGAAGCTGAGGACGACAAAGAAGACGCTGGATAGACAAAATAAAACAGGACGTGCAATTATATGAGCTGTCAGCTGATCAAGCAAGCCATCTCTTATGACAAAAGACTGAAATGGATGAACAAGAAGTTGCCGTCAGTGGTGACGATGTTGATGACGATGATCATAGACTCCATGCCCCCCGGGGACCCTGAACAGTACATATAGTTATAGAGAACGGGTGGGTGAGTTTGTGTCCAATACATGTAGTAATTCCTGGCCATGTCAATGCACACACACTCAAACATCTATACGTCAAAAGATTAAAAATCAAAATTTATAAGCCACATAATGCATAACTAAGGAGCATTAAATAAAGACAAAGATGAATATATGAGGATAAAAAGTTCTACTGTTCAAGGGAATGTTCCTGTTTTGGTCTTATTTATTGCATGAAAGAAAGAAACAGAGAGATAGAAAGAAGAAAATGGGACAGACAGAAAGAGTTTGAGATACAGGTGTGTGTTTCGCTGCAGGTTGTGCTGATGTGTGTTTAACTCTCACTATGTCACTCTTTCATCTTTCTGTGTGTGTGTGTATATGTTTGTGTGCATCTGTGTCTGTGTATAAAATAAAGGGCAAGCGTGTGTGATGTGGTTATGACGGGTCCTTTGACACGATTAAATGCAAAGGTCCAGTGGTCCTGGTGAGATGTGTATTTGTGTGTGTGTGTGTGTGTGTGTGTGTGTGTGTGTGTGTGTGAGAGAGAGAGAGAGAGACAGAGAGTCCCCACTGTGCTTCTGGGAGAGGCTTTTGTCCTGTAATGGCTATTTCAAAGGGCTGAAAAGGAAGCATGTATTTATGTGTGCTTTATATCTTTTTGTCAAAGGCTATACTATATAGAAAGTTCTAAAAAGTCTGTTTTGCCACCCACACAAACTCACACACACACAAACACACACAGTGTATAGAGTTTAAATGAAACCGATTTGTATTGTGTGTGTTGTGTATCCTACGGTCTGTTTTAACTCACTCTACATTCTGTACTCTGATTAGTCATCAAATATGTTCTAATACATTATAGTTTCCATAGTAACAGCTCATTCTGAGCACACACTCCATGGATATAAACAATTAGAATCTTTTTTTAGGTTTTAATATGTAAGGAAGGAGTCTGAGGTAAAGCTTAAAATAAGTTGAAGTTACAGTAAGGTTAGAGGTAAAAGAAGAGTTACTTTAAGGACACACAACAAACTTTTGCCACTATCTTGACAGCTTTTTACAATAATTTCAGTTTGATTACTTAAAAAAAAAATAAAAAAAATAAAAAATTTTTTATTATGTTACAATAATAATTCATCCATAATAAAAATTAACTTATTTATTATTTAAGGTCAACAACTTTATTTAAATAAATATTAGTTGACAACTTAAAATTGAAAATTTTCTGTAATTTAGCTCAATATTAGAAATTTGGGTGAAACAAACACTACATTTTAAAATATATTTAGCTTTGTTTATTTGTATTAAAACCAGAATAAATGTAATAATTCTTAAGATATTGGTAATGTAACCAATATCTTCCATGTAAAAAAAAAAATCACAATTATATGTTTATATTGAATTAGCTGTTGACTTTTGTTAACTTTTAAAAACTTTAATATTAACCCAGTTTAATTAATTGTAAACAAAAACTTTTAATTTTATATGTTGCTTAATTCTTTCCTGTCTCACCTTTTTTCTTTCATTCTTTCTTTCTTATTATTATTTTTTTTTTATATAATATTGTTAAACACTTTGGGTTATTATCTTATTGAGGATTAGCTTGCTAACTACTTAAATAAAGTTTAAATAAAATAGCTAAATTAGCCTTAAATAGCTTAAAATTGTGTATTTAAAATAAACTGTAATAAATGTTAGAACCAAATTTGCATGCCAAAGCTAATTCTATGCTAACGTTGTAAGACTGCTGAAGTGTAAATCTATTTTAAGATCAAACATGACTGGCTTTGTGTGTGTGTGGGCCGTATAAAATGGTCTACTCTCTCTTATATCTTGGTCCAGCTGTGTTTGTGAAACACACACTCCCAAACACACACACAAGAAACTGCAATGAGAACATCAGTGTCAGTTTTCACAGGTCATTCATATAATAGTTTACAAGGCAAATACTGTGTGTGTGTGTGTGTGTGTGTGTGTGTGTGTGTGTGTGTGTGCTGGTGTGTGTTTGAGGGTGTAGGTGGGAATAAGTCAGTCTGAAAATTTCCACAGACTCACAGGAAAAGTGGACATGCATGGTAAGTCATGGGAAAGCGTGTGCACACGCACACACACACACACAGTCTGAAATTGGTCTTTGCTGTTAATTATGCTGCTCTGTTTGACTGCAATGATTTCATCTCCTTTTCTAAGTCATTACTCAAGGTAAACTAATACATGTAATTATGAACCTATTAGTCCTTTGACCTATGTGTGTGTGTGTGTGTGTGTGTGTGTGTGTGTGTGTGTGTGTGTGTGAAGGTCTAGTTATGTCATCACTACTTA
>JAQMYG010000033.1:35936200-35949110 GCA_030014215.1 Clariallabes teugelsi
CATTTTGTGTGACAAACATGCAAAAGAATAAGAAATCAGGAGGGGGGCAAATAGTTTTTCACACCACTGTATATACAAGCTAATAAATCATGGGGCTACATAGCTGTTCCTATCTTTCTGTCTTGATCTTTTTCTGTGTCATTCTGTATCTATTTTTCTTCGTCTGCTACTCTATATATGTCTTCATCTCCTATACATCTGTTATCATCTGTATCTGTTTCACCCACTTTCTCTTTGTCTAATTGTCTTCCACTTTCTTTCTTCAACTTTCCCTTTTTTTCCCTTTTGGATTTTTTTTGCACATTTGTCACACTTAAATCATATACATCCGAACCTTGGCCCAAAATGAAAAAGTTACATTGTTTACTAAAATAATAACTGCTTGTGCCACAACAACTGCAATCATTTATTTGGGAAACTGGCAATGAGTCTTTCACATCGCTGTGGAGGAATTTTGGGACATTCTTTTTTGCACAATTGTTTTAAATCAGGCACATTGGAGGGTTTTCAAGCATGAATGGCCTGTTTAAAGTCATGTTAATTGGATTTAAGTCCAGACTTTGACTAGGCCATTCAAGAACCATTATTTTTATTTATTTATTTATTTATTTTTAACAATTCAGAGGACTTGTTGCTGTCCTTTGGTTATTGTCCTGCTGCTTCAGGAGTCTTTTGTTAAATGTAAGACAATTTCTTTTTGGTCAGCAGTGGCTTTGGAACTCCTCCATGGATGCCATTTTCCCTAAATCTTTCTTATTGTTGAATCATGAACACTAGCCTTAACTGAGGTGAGTGAGTCTTGCAGCTATTTAGATGTTGTTCTGGGTTGTTTTATTTTCTTTTATCTTCTTTTATGTCTGGACTCCTGTATGAGTCGCTGTTGTGCTCTTGGAGTAATTTGGGGAGGCCGGACACTCCTGGGAAGGCTCACCACTCTTCTACGTTTTCTCTATTTGTGGATAATGGATCTCACTGTGGTTCACTGGAGTCCCAAAGAGTCCCAAGTCCTTTCCAGACTGATTCACGTCAAATACTTCTTTTCATCTGTTCTTCAATCTCTTCAGATTGTGTTGCTTTTTTAAACAATTTAACATGCTTCACTTTGTCAGACAGGTTCTATTTAAGTGATGTCTTTTTTCATCAGGTCTGGAAGTAACCACTTTTTCTCCCGTAAAAAGAGAAATTATCTAAAACCTGCATTTTGCAATTACTCAGGTTATCTTAGTGCAATATTAAAAAATTGTTTTTATCATCTGATTGTTTAAGTTTAACAGATATGCTAAAAAAGATTTTTTTTTAAATCAGGAAGAGGCAAAACCATTTTCACAGCACTGTATGTATATCTATCTATCTATCTATCTATCTATCTATCTATCCATCTCTCTTTTTTTGTCTTTCTGTCTACTGATGTCTGTCTCTCTCTCTCTCTCTCTGTCTCTCTCTCAGTTTGCCTGTCTGTTCTTCAGAGGATGATGAGATTTGGCAGTTCATGTTTGGAGCCACAGGGTTGCCCTGAGCCACTGCAGATGATAGTTTTAATTGCTTTCAATCTTTCAGCCACTGGCACTGAGTGCTGTGTGTGTGTGTGTGTGTGTGTGTGTGTGTGTGTAAGATTGTCTTTAGCAGAGGAAACTCTCATGTCTGTTATCTGCCTTAATAGAAATGTTGAATGTTTACAAAAAGAATAAAATATTAAAGTGTAAAAAGAAAAATAAAGATTTAAGAAGTACAGAAAGTGAAGGGTTTAAAAGACCCTCTGGAAGTTTCTTTTTTTTAGGTTTCACATAATTATGCACCATCATCAATAATGCAGATATACATCGAAATATTTCTCTGTTTAGTCATTTATTTATTGATTTATTCAGTTTCTTTGGTAATGCAGTGTTACAGGCAGAAATAATAATAATAATAATAATAATAATAATCATCATCATCATCATCATTCTCAGTTTCTGTACTCATCTATATTTTATCATTCATTCATTCATTCATTCATTCTCTATACCGCTTTATCCTTGATCAGGGTCGCGGGGGGCCTGGAGCCTATCCCAGGAGGCTTTCGGGCATAAGGCGGGGTACACCCTGGACAGGGTGCCAATCCATCGCAGTATATTTTATCAAATATGAATAAATATTTATAAACATAAAACCAAGTATAATATGGTATAACCATGAATAATTTTCTTAAATATTATAGTTATTAAATTATATTATTATTAGTAATTAGTAAATAAATAGTTTATGTAAATCATATAGATTTAATATTAATTAATATTACAATCATAATGTAAGAAGATAAACACTGTGTTTGGTGTTATAGTTGCACATAAACAATTTTAACACATTTCTATTCAATCTAAGGATTTTTTAGGTAATTATTTTCTAATTTACAGACATATGTTGATGTGTAAGTGTGTTTGTGAATATGCATGTCTGGTTTCCTCTGATGGTTATTTATGTTTGTGGGGGAAACAAAAAGCCTGTGTGTGTGTGTGTGTGTGTGTGTGTGTGTGTGTGTGTGTATGTGTGTAGCCATGGGGCACATTAAGTCCTAACATTCCCACTGTGAGGAGTCTCACTATGCATTTAAAGCTCTATAATATTAATCATATCTTACTCTCTCTTTCTCTCCCTATATTTATTTCTTACTGTCTGCATTACTTTCTCACTCTCTCTGTATCTTTGTCTATCTTCGTTTCTTCCCCCCCCCCCTCTCTTTCTTTCTGTCTCCCTGTCTCTATGTATTACAACTCGTAAATTGTTAAAATTTTCTTTAGGAACTAAGAGGCCCTTATCCAGCACAACAACATTCCTGTGAGATCCATGAAGACATGATGTGTTAAGGTTAGAGTGGAAGAGTTTGAGTGTCCTGCACAGAGCCCTGACAGAACTCAACCCCACTCAACAGTTTTGGGATGAACTGGAACTGGAACCTTCTTGACATCCTGACATCAGCACCTGAGCTGAATGAAGCCAAGCTCCACCATCTAGTGGAAAGTCTTGATAGAAAAGTGGAGCTCATTATAACAGCAAACACATAATTTGGACTAACCAATTAATCTACGACTTACATAGGATTTCATATACAGCATGTCAGAAGTTAATATTTATGTAAAAAAAGTAGTTACCAAAAGATTTTTTTTTTTTTACTGTAATATAATTATTCTATAAACTATTGTGATAATTTAAAATTATTAAGAATACTACAAAGTATATATACACATAATATCTTTAAACCTATATAGGTAATCTTAGCTATTTTTATTTAGGACTGAAAATAAATAGTTTAATATAATTTAATTAAAACAGATTAAATATTTGTTATTAAATTAACACTTCTATTATACAGATTTTATTATACAGATTAAGTCTTCCCCAGATAAAACACAAAACTTTGTCAGGACCAAACATGCAATTTATTTGCAATTTATGTATTAAAGCGGACCTTTTATGAAATGTTGTGACATTTAGATGGCTCTCCAGTCTTCATGGAAAAGACAAAAAATCTGGAAACAAAATTATATCTTTCATATAAGATATATCTCATATGAGAAGATCCCGCTCAGACTTGAGATTGAGGTATGAAAATATTAATTATCTGATGGGTATTTTGGTTGGTGCATTAACACACAAACAGGAGAGAAACTGAGCTCTGAGACTTGTGTGTAAGCCTGTTACAAAATATAACAAAGTAAAAATAGGATTGATAAAAGAAAAAGATTCCTTCTGTTATTTGTGAACTTCAGCATGTGTTTCCTGGAGAACGTCTACGCTTTAATTAATTTCACGCCATGTGTTCTTCAATATCTCTTCAGTGAGGGTCTGTGCTTTACCCAATACCAAAAATGGGGGAGTAATGTGATTGACATGGTGTTAAATCATCCCAACTAATCAATCATTTTGTAAAGGTTGCACTTAAGAACTCTTGAACAGGTTATCCCCAGTGTAATGGTGCAGCACAGAATAGGAAATCTCTGGATAAAAGTGTCTGCCAAATGCCTAAATGGAACTCTTCAGTCCAGCTAAACCTTTGTAGAAAGTTAGCCACTATAAACCTGAAAGGTCTAATAACCTTGTGGTACATTAGACCACACGAGGCATCTAGGGCTTTGAGTGATCCAGAACAGATGTAGTCAGTATCAAGTGGCTGGTTTTAATGTTATGGTTGATAAAACGATATATATTTATGGAATCCTATGTTAAACATAAACATTTTATATAATGCAAAATTTCCTTAATCTCATGATAGTTTTTAATTATGATTGTGCATCATCAGGAAAATACTGATATACAGTGTTTTCAGTCTATATCAATAATATATTGTGCACAGTATGTATGACTGAAATGCTGTATATATTATATATTCATAATTAGCTCTTCAGCTGCAATCTATAACCGTAAGACCTGTGAAGTTAATTTATAAGCATATTTCAAAATTTTAACTTTCTAATATTTATAATGTATTTTTATATATACTACTATATATATTAACAGATATATATTCACAAATAAATTTATAAGCTTATCAACTTTAAAGACTTGTGAGTCTTAGTCTTGTGTTACTTATTAGTTTATTTAAAATATATATATTATTTAAAATTACAGAATAGTAGTCCCATTCATTATTTATCGTCAATAATACTTTAATGCACTTTTTGTCTTATTTGAACAAAATAAATAAAACAACTATGCAATTTTTTTTGTTAAAAATTTAAAACACTGCATTTTAAAAACTTAATTGTGATTGTAAATGATTGCTATAAGGGGGGAAATCTTCTGTTATTATTATTGACTCATAAAAGCATTTTTCCCCTTTATAAACAGTATGTTTTATATTAAATATTGCTGCTAAATATTCTTCAACTACTGCAATCTGTAAGTTAAAACATTTAAACAGGTATTATGTGTAGCTATATTTTCTTATGTTTTATACAAAAAAAGAAAAGCATTAATTCAAAAAGCATTAATTTCTACAGAAATATTATTGGTTTCATTTTGGAAGTTTTATTCATGAGGTATTGAGTCACAACACATTCTCACTGGTTTCAATCTTTAGACTTTAGCAGCTGTTCTTCTCTTTTCTTCTCCACGTGGATCAAAATTCAAGATTCAAGATTCAAAGAACTTTATTAATCCCAGAGGGAAATTGCTTCAGTGAGTCCTGCACTAAACACTCCTTTTATTTTATTTAAATATCACAGATCTGGGTTAAGATCTTCTAAGGGTAATAATGTTAACTCGACTTAACACACACACACACACACACACACACACTGAAAGAAGGTGTTGTTTATAAAACGAGTGTGTAAGACGAGGTCAAGACTTCAGTCTGCTCACCTCCCTGAGGGGCAACAGACCGGACAAAGTTAGTTAAATGTTGTGTTGCTATATATGTGTGTGTGTGTGTGTGTGTGTGTGTGTGTGTGTGTGACCTGCTTCCTTTTTATTATTCACCCGGACACTAATGGGGCCCAGTGGTGAATTTTTCATTTGACCCAGAGGGAGAGAGAGAGAGAGAGAGAGAGAGAGAAAGGAAGGAATGAACGAAAGACTGGGAAAGTGACAGACAGAATGAAGGAAGTAGAGTCTGAAAGAGAGAAAGAGAGACAGACAGCCATACAGAGAGTGTGTGTGTGTGCGTATGTGTGTGAGAGAGAGAGAGAGAGAGAGAGAGAGAGATTAAATGTTGAGGGAGAGAGACAAACAGACAGACAGACAGACAGACAGACAGACAGACATAAACAGACAGACAGACAGACAGGCACCTTTAATGGATCAGTTTATCATATTTATTTTTTTCACACTAGTTGATTTCCGAATCCACCGCCGTGTTCATGTCCTCACAGTCTGTGTCCTGTTCATCACCATCCTGCAGCGCGTGTCAATGAGCTTCACTCCAACTCCAGCGCATGTTTAGAGCTCCTGCAGCTTTCATCCTCTGTAGTGTGTTCAGATTCAATTGCGAAACTGAAGAGTTTCTTCTACAATTGGTCAACAATTCATGTCTTCTGTACTGTACAGTCCTTCAGCCAGGTGTGTGAGTGTGTTCTCCTCCCGTCTCACCTGCTCTCACTCACTCACTTATCATCAATACTGCTTTATCTAGTATACAGGGTCTACCCCAGGACATTTAGGGCACGAGGCAGCGTCCACCCTGGACAGGATGCCAATCCATCGCAGGGCACACACACATACACACTCACACACACACACACTCACACATCGATTCACACACTACAGTCAATTTGTGAACGCCAATTAGTCTAATCTGCATGTCTTTGGATTGTGGAAGAAAACTGGAGTACCCGGAGGAAACCCACTAAGCACAGGGAGAACATGCAAACTCCATGCACACAGAGACAAGGCATGATTTGAATCCTGGCAACAGTACTGACCACTACGCCACTCTGCCGCCTAATAATAAAAATAATAATAATAATTAACAGGAATTAGAAAATGAAAGTTCATATACCTTTTGGTCTTCCCTTCAAAAATTGTTTTAAATGTTAAATTTATATTAAATATATAAAGATACCTAATATTTAATATCTAATCTCTCTCTCTCCCTCAACACACACATATACACACATGCACACACACACACAGGCATTTTGAAACATGCTCAGTTCACCAAATTTAATTAGATGGAATTGTAGAGTGTAAGCCCTATATAAAAAAGAATCCATCTGCCACACACACACACACACGCACACACACACAGTCGTGCCTCTCAGCCCTGTCTTACTTATGTAGATACATTTTGCCAGAAAATCTATTAAGAGTTGCTTGAAGGAATCCAGAATGCTGTTCTGTTGTGTCTCTCTCTCTCTCTTTCTCTCGCTCTCTCTCTCTCTGTCTCTCTCTCTCACACACACACACACACAAACACACACACACACACACACACACACACACACACACACACACATGCTACCATCTATATTAACACTGCTACCGTCTGTCTCACCTCCTCATTGGGCTTCAAGTCTTTTATCAGAACACACACACACACACACACACACAATCTGGTTAAATACTTATGTACACACGTCTAGTGGTACAATATGTAATTTCTTGATATTTATTAATTATCTGACATTTCAGACTGGGAACTGAGGCCCAAACTCAGGCCACAATGTCTACACACAGATCCTAATCTAAATCTGGATTTCTGTAAACCTGATTTGTGGTATACTGTAGGCTTCAGGAGCACAACAACCAAACCTGAGTCAGGACCAGGTGAGACCAACACCACACACACACACATACACACACACTTTTCATTACACACTCAGTAGTACCGAACCACTGGGTATACATTCTCTTTGACTTGGTTTATTGTTCCCTGGTACACACAGGTTATTATTTGCAAAGAAATAAAAATAAATAAAACCATTATTCATTATTCTTCCACTTCACAATTATGTGCCTTTGTGTTGGTCTGTCACATAAAGTCCCAATAAAATACATTTATGTGTTTGTGGTTGTAACATGACAAAATGTTGAAAAGTTCAAGGGGTGTGAAGACTTTTGCAAAGCAGTATATTTGCCATAGACACCCAGGAAACAAACAAACAAAAAACATTATAATATGTATATATGGTATTTTTTTGCCTATGCTTGTCCTTTATTATCAGTCATGTTTCTATAGTTGGTTACAATGAAATAAAATTTATTTCATCACTAGGACATGTGATTCTATATTGTGAAAAAGGACGTTACATTATGTAATTGCTGTATTGCACAATCTTGCCCTGCTAACTATATATATTTATTTAAACATAGTCATGCAAAACATGGCTAAACATGCTCTTGGATGTAAGAGGTACTGTAAACCTGGCCAATAAAAAAAAAAAAAAAGCAAAAGGGACAAAAAGTGAAAAAGCATTTATTTTTATTTTTTTTTACACGCAGACTGGAGAACTGTCTAAATGTCCAAACATGACTAAAAGTGAATGATGCTTGAACATTGACATAATTTTTTGTGAAATAGGACATAATGCAATTTGTATATTTTATGAACACAAGCCTTGCAAAACATCAGTATACTGTATGGTGGGATACTGTATGCAGGATGTGGAACATTAATACAATGTAAATTCCAGGGGTACGAAATGTAAAAGAATCAATGTATGCCTATGAAATATTTCCTTTGATTTAGGCATACAGCAGGTTAATAAAATACATTTATTTCTGTGCATTACTCTATTTAATATAGTCATGTGATTGTTTAGGATTTCACCAAGCAAAGATATTTTTTAAATACTTTTTGTAACGTAAAAGGGAGAATACAAAACACTCATTCATATGACGTGTTCCTGATCTGTACCCATGTCTTCTGTTAAAAATTAATGAATTTAATTTAAAGAGAACCGTGGAAGAACGTTTTAAATAAGATGTGTTCATCAGCCGTGTAAGTGATGCTGAGCACTGAGCCTCTCTCACTCCAAACTCTCCCAATGTCTGTCTGTGTCCGTGCTACAGGATGAGAGAAGAATTGAAAATTTGGTTTTATATTTGTATAAGTGCCAAAATTATTACTTTACAATTATCTTTTATTCGCACCAGCTCCCTGAAAATATCGTTTATACAGATAAACCGGTAAGAGCTATATACATTTTACAGAATGCTTTTTACTCAGCCTAAATACTTGAGACTGAAAATCTTTATTAAGGATTTTGTTTTTGCAGTTGATAGTGTTATCATGGTAAAACTAATTTTGTTGATCTTACCATCAACATCTTGTCTATTTTATCTAGACATGCAATAGTTAATGGACCCTTAAATTAAATGTCTGAGCAATTAAAGTTTATTAATATTTTCTTAAATTGTTATTAATGTTTCATCTACTACCAGTGGATCTAGGCTTAAAAGAATAATAACAACAATAATTATTTGTCACATGTTCAGAATAGTGAAATTATTTTTTTTTGCATATTCCAGTGACTGTAGGACGCTGGGGTCAGAGCGCAGGGTCAGTTAGGTTGTGTACTGTACTGTATAACCCACTCATAATTACTGTGTGATTTAACATCTATGAATTACAGCCTTCTGTTATAATTATTATGTAGAGAGTTTACCAGCAGGTCTCTGTAAGAATGTGTAAATGTGTCATTTTTATGTTGTTTCAATTTGTTTATCTCTGTATTTAACAATACTGTTCTAATCATACAATGACAATCTTTAGTAGTGCCATATTCATTCTTAAAGTCTACTTATGGATGTAATGTAGTAAGAAAGTTTATTGTTAACCTGAATGAGTTGATATTATATGTACTCAAATATAAGGAATATAAGGAAACCGTATATCATTTTAAACTATTATTGTTTAAAGATTGTGTGTTTGGGTACAGCCAACTTTAAAGATAAAAGATTTAAACCTTCATATAATTTATCCTTTACGCTAAAATATCCCAATTTTTTATTGTTATAAATAAAAGTCTACAATCAAATAATTATATAAACAATACTTATTTATCCAAAACATGACAAATTAAATAATTTCTTAAATAATTGTTATAATAATAATAATAATAATAATAATAATAATAATAATAATTCACTTTCAAGAAGGTTTCAAAAAGACAAACATATTTATGTGACTAGAGCTCATTAGAATACGTGTGTGTTTGGTCTCAGGCCAAGTGTTCATTTAAATAGTTAAGTAATTAGTCATGTCAAACGGAAAGCAAAGGCTAGCCTGTTTACACACAAAAGAGCTACTGTAGCACAATTTGTTGAAAGAAAAAATTCTGGCTCAGATAGAAAGCAGTGAATTGCAGTTTGTTGTTTATGGGACTGCATAGCAAGCAACCAGTCAGCCTATCCATATTGACCTGTGTCCACTGGTGAAAGCTCCTACAATGGGCACGTGAGCATCAAAACCAAACAATGGAGGAAGGTGGACTGGTCTGTTGAATCAGGTTTTCTTTTATATCATGCAGATGGCCAGAAGGCGTGTGTCTCATGTACCTGGTGAAGAGATGGCACCAGGACTGCACTACAGGAAGAAGGTGGAGGCCAGTGGAAGCAGTGTGATGCTCTGTATTCATGTATATGCTTATGTGATACATAACACAAACCAAAAATTGTTGCATCCTAAGTGCTCGCTTATGGCAGTGGCCTCTTCCAGTAGGCTAATTCACAATGCTGCAGTGCAAAATTATTTAAGATTGATTTGAGGAACATGTCAGAATTTATGGTGTCGATTTGGCCTGCAGATTTGAGCATCTGTTGGATCTCCTGGAGTAACAAGTCTGATTAATGACCATTACTTTAATGATCTGTTGCTGATGTCTTTATGTTAGATACTACAGCACACATTTAGAAGTCTTGTGGAGTCCAGGTTTTGATGGTTCATTTATATTTACAGCATTTCATAGAGAGAATTATGGACTTATGGAGAGACTGATGGTTAAGGGCCTTGCTTAACTTGGTGGGGTTTGAACCCAGGACCTTCTGATCAGTGGGCCAATGCCTAGACCACAGAGCTACCACTGCCCTGATCACGCATTCACGGTGATTCAAAGTTGTTTAGATGACACAAGATGGATCTACGATAGATGTTTATGGTTTATTGTTATGGCTGGTCGACATTAACCAGAACATTCACTCACTTACATTACTTATAAGAAAGTCATTTACATTACTTCTAGACTTTACAGTGTGCAAGTGAACTAGTATATGGTTGAATGTAACAATAAAGCAGCCAATTATGAGCAAAGAAAATTTCTATAAATATATGTACAGTGATTAATATGCAAGTGCTGTCTTAAAGGCAAAATAATCATCACTGTTTCGACATTAACTTAAAGCTTTGTTACCTGAAAACTTATAGAGCATTTTTACATTAGCAACTATTTCTTGAGTAAGCAGTGCCACCTTGTGGTTATTTCACTGTATTGCTTTATTTATAACCCAGCACACTCAGATTTATACATTTTTATCATTCTTCTGTTAATGTTTTGACAATACACAATGTTCAGGTGTGTGTGTTTGTGTGAGTTACTAACCTATATTAATTTGTAAATGCCATTTTTATTATGTATCAATGTGTGTGTATGAGAATAATACACAACTAAATTAAATTTGAAGCTCAAAAGATATCCTATTAATGCTACTTCACTCTGTGTGTGAGTGAGTGTGAGTGTGTGCAGTCAGTCATCATACACCACCATGACATTGCCGTGGATCTCATACTCCACAGTGCTCCAGTCGAGCACATTTCCACGTGGCACTCTGTGTTTCATGTTGGTGTACAGAGCATTAACTTGCATGCGTGACAGAGCGAAGTCCCACATGTTCACATCCGTCATCTCACCCACAAAGCTCTGCGTTACCTCGAAGCCCCCCAGGTGTGTGTCAGGGTCCTGGCCAAGCAGCACAGTGCCATGAGGGCGGATCTTATGGCCTGGTCTGTAGATCTGTCGTGTGCTGCGGCGTCCGTCCACGTGGAAGGCGGCGAGTCCGGTACTAGAGTCCCACGTCAGACACAGGTGAGTGCGGAAGCTGGAGAGGGGTGTGAGGCGGAAAAGTGCACCATCTCCGCCCAGGTAGAAAGAGATCCGTCCATCCCTCTCACGCCACATGTTGAGCTCATCTGTGCTGTTGGTACGATATGCAAAGAGGATGATCTGTCGCTCATCCTGCAGCTCAGTAGCGATGCGCATGCACAGACTAAATGCTGACAGAGAGAGAGGCTTCTGAGGACTGAGCTTTACAAAACTGAAATCTGTTTCATATGGGAACAGGAGAACCTTCCCATTCAGACCTCCTGCAGAGAAAGAGAGAGAGAGAGAGAGAGAGACAGAGTGAGAGACAGAGAGAGAGGAACAAAAGAGTAAGAGACACCTATTGTGTATAAGATTATAATAAACATATTGTGACGATGCGGAGTTACTGTTACACCGTGAATTTGATTGATCTCCTATAACATCACCAAGTGTTTCCTCTTATTCCAATATTGCAGTATCCCAGCTACCAAAATTATTATTAAATATCTCACATTTTTAAAAATCTATTTAAAGATAAAAAAATATATAGATTTAAAAAAAAAATCTATTTAAAAAACAACTCAGCTCCTGTTATTCTTTATGTGTTAATACATCTATTAAGTGCTTTTGGTGTCAGAGCCATCAGTATAACCCAGACACCATGAACATATTGCAAAATAATGGAATTATAAATGACCAATTAGACATGCATCAGTAAAATGTGTTTTAAATGTGTTTTCCTCATTTCATATCATTTTCTTTAATTGGGTTTTGTGATTGTGTCATGACCCACATGCTGCTCTGCTAACATCAGTGAGTGCAATAAGTGGTTAGTTGACAACAAATTCTTTTTGTTTTATATGGTGTTATATATGAAAATGTTCTCAATCAATTAATTAATAAAACAAGGTATTTAGATTTGTATATTATTTTTACTAATAATAAACATTTTGTATGTGTTCCAGAAATAGATGTCTACTCTGTCATTTTGGGAGAACTGTCATTTTCAGAAACTGGACAATGTAATCAGTCACATCACCACCATAATCTTTCTTCAATGGAGGTTGAAACAGCTGCAATGAAAACAATTTTCTTATACGTTTGATGTTGCTAAGCTTAAGATGTTCACCCAGTCATAGTGAAATATTAATTCACTATGTTTAAAAAAAAAAAAAAAAAACTGGACCTGTCAAAAAACAAAACTATGAAAGAACACACATGAGATTATGTAATTAGGTAACAATAACAACAAAATCAGTCAGTTGTTATTTTTAAGAGACATGAAGGTCAGCTGTTCTGGGACAGGTCTTACGAGAACAGTATTGTTCCAAGTCCGTTTGCAAAACCCATCAAGCTCCATGATGATGAAACTGTCTCTCATGAAGACCTTCCCAGGAGAACAAGACCAAAACTGACCT
>JAQMYG010000033.1:36010311-36020550 GCA_030014215.1 Clariallabes teugelsi
CTGAAGCTTGTTTATGCATCTAGTTGAACAACCAGACAGTAAGGCGTTACAATAGTCCAACCTAGAGGTGATAAAAGTATGACAGAAAAAAAGCATAAACAGAATAGGTCAGAAACACTGAATCATGCTAAACACTGGATGGATAGATGATGAAGTGTATGCTATAAAATTAATAATAATAAAATAATCAGGTTAGTCAAAGCAAACTGAATCCTTAAAGAATCGATTCAACTCTGACAAAGAGGTGAAACTCTACATAATGAATTCATGTCTATACAATGAACCCACATGAATTACATATTACATTTGGTCAAATGATTGGCCAACTAACTATGGGTGAAATGCTGTGGTATATGATAGAAAAATTGTTGACAAGGAAAATAATAAGCGTTTATTTTTCAAGAGCAAATACACTACATTGGCAAATGTATTCACTCACCCATCCAATTCATTGGTTTCGGGTGTTCCAATCACATGCATGGTTACAGGTGTATAAAGTTATTGATATGTATCTGCTACTTCTGCTCTTTAAAGCTTTGTTACGGCTCTAATCTGAGGTGCTGGTTGTTAATTGGTGATTTCTGAGGCTGGTGACTCTAAATGAACTTCTCCTCTGCAGCAGAGATCAGTTTTTTTGGTTTCCTGAGATGGTCTTCATGAGAGCCAGTTACATCATGGAGCTTGATGGGTTTTGCAAATGCACTTGGCAATACTGTTCTTGAAAGAACTGTTTCAGAGAGCTGACCTTAATGCCTTAAAATAACAACGGACTGCAATTGTTGTTACATAATTACCTAATTTCATATGTCATTTCATGTTTTGAAATCCACAGTATTGCTGTCGAACGTAGAAAACAAATCACTAAACAAAAACAAATACATTTGAAAGTGATCCCAAACTTTTGAGTGGTTGTGTTGGGTGGTTTTCTCCTGTTCTTGTAGTTGCCTCCTTATAGTAGTCTTCTCTGTGTAAATATTTTTGTAATGTGATTAGCTTACTGTTTCTTGTTGTTACTTATTAGTTCTCTAGATCTGTGGTCCCTCGAATTCATTCGCTCATTATTCGTCATTAGACACACCTCTAAAACAGATATATAAACTCACTCAGATGTTTAGGAGCACTGCAATTTAACCCAACACTCACCTAAATTTATTTTTTTAGCTTTTTGTGCATTAAGGAAAAGGAAGGAAGGAAATATCTTTGATGTAAGTATCTTATAATTTAAATTTACAAAGTCTTAGAAGATTAATATTATCTGCACAAATGTAAAAGTATATACTAATACAGGTGTGATATATCACAAAATTAAAATATAGTGTAAAATAATGCTGTGTAACTTTGCTTTGAGTTTACTAAAATTAGAAATGTTGTGATTTGACTTTTGTTTAAATAAAAATATGAAATGAATGTTCACAGTAAGATGAAGTTGAGAATCATCACCCTGCTGTTACTCCTGCCTCTGGTCTCAGCCTATAACAGTAAGCTGCTTTTAAATGTGTTTATATCCTGTCTTTTATTTATTCAGTTTTTGTGGTTGATGTTTCATGATGAAATTATAAAATATTGTGTGTGATAAGTGTGGTATTTAATAAAACAATACTGGTCATAATTGAACGTTGATGGAGAGTGCCCAGCCACAAAAAAAAAATAACCACCTTGATTTAACCAAGTGAATAAGAGCCTTCCATTGTATAATTACTGCAGAGATTAATATGTTACAGTTGGTAACAAGTTATTTAACCACAACTGATACAGTGAGGAGGTTTCTTACACAACCATTTCTTACACAACCATGACAGAAAACATATGCCACAGTCGTGGCAAAGATGTTACTCTGTTCCAGTAGGGTCAAATTACTGTCCTGCATCAAGCAAAGAAAACAACTAAAGTAAGGGTAAGAGCTTTCCAACACATTATTAAAACCTGTACAATAGTGGTGAACCATCATCTTCAAGGTAGAAAAGCAGACTGAATAAATTTGAGTGATTAAGATCAAAAATGACTTTTGGTGACAAAAAAAAACATGTAGAATGGCTATGCTTAATAGTATAGGTTAGAGCATTCCCATCTGAAGAGAACTCAAGGGATTGTGGAGCCTTAGGAAAACCACTCATGCCAGCTAAAACATATTAAGCACTGCATTAGGGCTGTAGCTGTCGAATAATTTAGTAATCGAGTATTCTACCAAAAATGTAATCGATTAATCGAGTAATCGGATAAAATGTACTTTTGCTTAAACAGCAATGTAAAATATATAAGAGAAACAAAGATTAATTGGTTTTCTTTTTAGAAAAATCAACTTTTATTTTTTAAATGCATAAGGCATTTTATCAAAAATAAACATTGTCCTTATTCACAATACAAGGAATAGCTTAATACCCCTTTCTCACCTATGCGGTTTGACTCATGGTGAGATGCGGTGTAAGGCACTGTGAGCCGCCGCAATTGTCCGCTGATGTTCTGCGAAGTTCTGCAAGGTCCGCAAGCTTCCGCGAGAACCACCAAAAAAATTTAACTTTTAACCGTGTAGGTGAGATAGGGGTATTAAAGTTGACTGAGATTAATTAAGTGCATTACAATGCCATACATTCTTATTTTAAAGCCTTTTCTCAGATGCAAAAACTATTTTTAAAAAAAAAAGGTAATTCAAATGACTTTAAGTATAAAAAAAACTACGGCACACATTGAAATAAATAATTATACAAAAACACTAAGGTGTGTAACTAAACTTTCAGAACTAAAAGTTTCAAAATCTACAGCGCCTTTGCATCTCCGTCCACTTTGTGGGTGACATAAGCGCTTCTTCTTTGTTGGTGTTTACTGGCGGCTTGCATCCGGAAGCGCACTGTGTCAATAGCGTGCTGTCGACAAATAATTGCGCAAAAACAGAATGCAGAAGATTTTGCCTCGATCATTTTTTGTAATTGAATTATTCGAGTTACTCAAGGAATCGTTTCAGCCCTACACTGCATTAATTATCCAATGGATAATACTTGCTTAGTTACATCCAGGTGGTGACTTTTTTTGGTCAGGCAATGTATAACTCCACAAGATCAGCAAAGCCTGTAGCCTATAAAGGAAAATACAAGTAATTAAATTATATTTGTCATGTGTGTAGAATATCATAATTGAATGACATTCTATAAAGCTTTTGTTTGTGATGTCAGCTGCCACTTTTTCTGGCCATCTGTCAGTGGTTTTACAATCCTGGACAGGTGTCAGCCTATACAGATGTATAGGGTGTACAACAACATAAAAGGTCAGAAAGCTGGAGCACAGTTTCTCACTTACGAAAAGAAAAGAGAGGTTATTAGCCATCCAGCAAGGACACAAGGCTAATCCTCTTCAAAGCTGATCTAATGTTGATGACCAATGGTGTTGTGCAGTGACCATTTTACATCAAGAAACATGATCATGAGGTAAATATAACACAATAAATAGCAGATAGCAATAAAACAGGTGGATGGCAAGGTAGGGAGAAAACAGGTCAGAAACATGACAGGTGTAAATGGCAGAATGTGAACTACACTCATGTATTGCGTAAACAATGATTTGATTTTAATAAATGATACAAACATTCTGTCTTCACAGGTCACTGATACTGTACAGTATTTTAGTAACAGCGCAGCTTTGAAACAGCAAAACAGCCGACAAGTCAGATCTTACTTACAGAGATTACCTTACAGCACCATAGATCATGCACAGATTTATACACGCCATGCAGCATGAAGTCAACAAAAATCTCACCTACTTTACACATTAAAATAATCATATTCATGTATATATTTTATCCATTTATATTACGTGCATCTACTTTGCGGCCCTCAGTGTTGTAAAAAATGACATCACGCACTTACCATGGCATCACGCATGTCCTACTCCTTGCTGAAAGAAAAAAGAGTAGGAAGCTTCATAAAGAACATTTATGTCCTACTCTGACCTAGAAATTTTTTCAGACCCAAATGAACTTTGAGGAGTGATTCTGAGATGCTTAGTTAATACGGCCCTGGGTGGTAAATCTGCTAGTGCACTGTGCTAAAAAGGTTTTCAAGAACAGCTGAAGCTTGATAAAAATCAGTAAAATCCAGTGACAGTTGTCTGGTTCAGTGATTCTCCATTATTTGGCTTATTGGTGTCATACAGTATGTAGTAGACGTGACTGACAGAAAAATGGCAAATGTTTAGATTTTTGATCACGTGAAGCAAGATGTCATAGTATGTTTGAGTGTATTCACAGCCCAACCATTAATTTCAACATGACAAATTTTAATTATATTACTGTCAAACAAGACAGCTGAGACAAAACTCCTAGTTGATTCTCCACACTAATTAATACTTGCAGAACTTCTGCTCATGTTGCATCACAGGGTGACGTAACATCCTTGATGTGTGCTACATGTTGTGCTGTGATTGGCAGAGCCAGTATGGTTATTTGTGCTGACAGGCATGAATAGCTGTGGCATTGCAGAAATTCAAAGTTACAATGTCAGGATGATAGGGTGAAAGCATTTCTTCACAATCACTCAGGAATCCACACACCTTTATTTTAGACATCCTGTGTGTGTAACTCAAACTTTTGTGTCTGTAGTTATGTCAGACTGCATTAATTATGGCAAACACATGAATAAAAACAGTACGGATCGCACAGTAGTTTGGGCACAATTGTACTGATTTTCTTTCTCCTCACTAGGGAAGGTCTTTTTATTCCCTGTGGAGTCTGACAATTCCTATGTGCATCTTACTCCGAAGAAACCTCTAAATTTACAGGCCTTCACACTCTGCCTCCGTGTCGCTACTGAACTCAGCAGACAGCGAGAGATCATTCTGTTTGCTTATGAGACGACAGAAGGTGATGAGCTCAATGTGTGGCAAGAAAAAGATGGAAGACTCTCTCTTTACCTGAGAAGCAGCAATGATGGTGTTCTGTTCACTCTACCGCCGCTGTCCCCTCTCTCCACTCACCTGTGTGTCACCTGGGAGTCGAGCACCGGAGCCACTGCATTCTGGGTGGACGGACACCGCAGCATGCTGAAAATCTACAAACCAGGCCATAGTGTGAGATCAGGTGGCGCTATAATTCTTGGACAGGATCCTGACTCATACCTGGATGAGTTTGACATTAATCAGAGCTTTGTGGGTGAAATTACAGACGTACACCTGTGGGATTTTGTGCTGAGTGCAGATCAGATTATGCATCTGTATGAGAATCAGAACAGATCTCCGGGTGGGAATGTGCTCGACTGGAATTCTCTGAGGTACAAAATGTATGGGACCGTAATTGATGTGTCAGCAGATGTCTAGCCAAAACACCTGATACTTGTTTTTTTCTTTCCTTTGATTTCCATGTCTAATTAAGTGGGTGATTATAATTAAATACTGAATAATCAGTGTCTGTGATTAAAATATAAAAAGTATTTTTAGAAAAATATCCTTACTCTGAAAGGAGAACATATTAACACAAATGCATATGAACACAGTCTTGAGTTGTTCCCTCAGTTCTTCACTGAAGTGAAACAGACAAGTTTTAATTAGTCCCTGGGTGGTTTTAATGTTTCTTTACTTTCCATGTCTGCATTTCTTTTTATTCCTGTCTAAGCATCTTGTTGGACAAGTTCTTTGAATAAATCCTGCAAAAAAATTTGGACTGATTTATTTATAATTATTTTAAAAAACGTATATATGTACTCATAAACATTTAGCAGAAATTAAAGAAATGTTATTCATCAGTCAGCATGATAATATGATAATATTTTATGAATGCTTCTGTTAATCTACTGCTTACAAACCTACATCTTTATCGCTCTGATCTCTACGGTTAAGTCAGTCTACAATTATCTCCGAGTTTCCTCAGACAGCTCCTCTCGTGATTGGCCGAAACGGCTTCTCACAGCTCTCATTGGTGCAGCGGCAGGCGGGTATGAGACTGAAAAGGCTTTTAGATTGGCTCTAGTCAAAGAACTGCAATCTTAAGAGCAGATTGACACAATATTGTTGCGTATAGAGGCCAGTAATTTATTCACATATGTGCAATGGTGTTGTATAATGTTTTTATTAACTAAATAAAATAATCATTTTAAGATTTGTGTCGTATGAGGCACTGAAACTATTAAGTGTGTAAAATACTGTATGCAAGTACATTTTGATAATTTTTTTAGTTTTTGTATAAACAGTATTTTCCTCACCAGCCTTATCTGAAGTTAATATGACAACAATGTACTTATGTAAAATTAATGCATCCTTAAACAAAATTTCACCATAATATATTATTATTATTATTATCATTTTCTATAAATTTTTAGCACAATTTGCTTTTGTTTTATGTTTGTTTTGGAAAAAATATTAAATTTCCATTATTATGTCCACGATGTGCTACATAATATTAAACAGTATAATAATAATAATAATAATAATAATAATAATAATAATATTTCCATAATGAATATTAACACCCAACAATAAATACCCATCAAAAATACGTGTGTAGCATTTTGTTACACATAAACATTGCTGATAATATTGCACATTATGTTCCAACATATCTGTAGTAATGAAATGCATTATTTGTATTATACAAGAGACAAACATCCCACTGCCCTATTTAAAAAATCACCCAAGCAACCAAACCAAAGGACAAAGCAGTAGTAAAAGTCAATGGGAGACAAAAGTCAAAGCCCAATACAAAACCCACAGTCCATTATCAAAATGTCAAAATCACAATCAAACATCTCTCCCCAACACACCCAACACCTCCACCTTCCCTTCTTCTTCTTTGTTGTATTTTGTCGGCTGGCAGACAACTTATAGTTGCATTACCACCACCTGCTGGACAGAAGTGTGGAGCATCAGACTGGAAAAAACAAACGAAAAAAAGTTCTTTGAATTAGATTCTATCTACTAGGCCAGTTTCGTTCAGATAATTAAATAGACCTCTATATATTTTCCAGTTCATCTTTTCCATTATGTTTTCTGTTGTCATTTTTACTCCATCCTCTTGCATGGTTTCTCTGAGTTCCTGTCTTTCTTTGTCATATCTTTTACAGTTTGGTAATAAATGTTACTGTTCCTATTTGGCCACAGAATTGAGATTCTCCGGTTGGGTGTTTGCCTGTTATCTTAAGACGCTGATTTAGTCCTGTGTTTCCTATTCTTAGCCGAGCTATGATGATTTCCTCTCTTCTGTTTCTACCCAATATTTTCCCTCTTTTATGGATTTTATGCATATGTCTGTTTCTCCTTCATTCCATCTTTCTTGCCCAATTTTTTTGCATGTTCTTTAATTATTTAACTTCTGATCTGCTTATTGGGCTTTTTATTTGGACACTTCGGATTTTGGGTGCTTGTTTGGTGAGTTTATCTGCTTCTTCGTTTCCTTTTACACCTACGTGTGCTGGTACCCATAGGACGGTAATCCTTACACCTTTCTGGTATAATTCTGTTATTATTTGTAATATATTAAATAGGATATCCTGTCTACATGACTTTTCTGTTTCTAGGCTGGTTATGGCTGACATGTTGTCAGATGCTATTATTGCCTCTCCTTGGTGATTCTTCTCCGCCCATTCAACTGCCATTTGTATTCCTATTATTTCCATTTGTATAGTTCACAAGTGTATACTGACAGTTGGTCTTTTGTTCTTTCTTTGCTGATATTTTGTATTGTGGGATGTAAAACGCTGCCCCTGTTCGTCCCGTAACTGGATCTTTGGAACCTTCTGTGTTTATTATACATTTTTTTTTTTTTTAATAAGTTTTTTTTATGGTTTTGCACTATTAGCCAGCATGAGATGTGTGTTGGGTTGTCCTTAATTTTTTATGTTAGACTTACGTGTACTGGTGGCGCTATCAGTTTCCATGTTGGGGTGCAGTGAAGTGGCACAATGGGACTGATACAGTATAACCCCAGTTTGCGAGCATCCACAAGATGAGCAAAAATTTTGACTTGTTAAACGAGCGAGTCTTAATATACGTACCATCAAGTATCATTCAGCTCCAGTGTCGTTACCAAGCCGTTCTCGAATACCTGTTTCTGATATTGACCCTGCTTGTGTTTTTGTTTCCGAGTTTAGCCAGATCCCATTCACACACATCGCCTGATCCTTGCTTGTTTTCTCGACTCTCAATTTTGGATTATCCTTACTAGTTTGTTTGACTTGCTCTTAGACACCCTTATCAATAAATATCTTAACTGCACCTGCGTTCTCCGAGTCTGCTTCATGACACTTCAGGATTTATTTAAACTTTTTTCAAAGGTAAAGTTAAGGTTGCAGGTTAATTTGTTTTATTTTCACTTCATATTTTGTATAAATTTTTTTATATATTTATTTTTTTGGGTTGTGGAATGAATAATTTGAGTTTTCAGTATTTTTTATGGGGGAAATTTGCTTTGATTTACGAGTGTGTTGATATACGAGATGCTTCTAGAACAAATTATACTTGTAATCCAAGGTTCCACTGTACAGTGCTTTTGGGTTTTCCATATGCATATTCCTGCGATTTCTTTTGACACTAATGTTAAGTCTATTGCACTCTTGTTTTATCTCTGTGTTATGTTTGCTGTTGTATCTGGTTCCCTCGCCGTTATTTAAACATACTAAGCCTTTGTTCATGATAAATTCCTCTATTGCCTCCCCATTTGGGTCTGTTTCTCTGCTTCTCCAGGGTGTATTGTGCGTGTTAGTCACCACACCATATAATGTGTTCTTCCCATTTTACTATTATTTCTTCCAGTGTGCTGTGTCACGGCGTGCGCCTGTGATGGGCATGCGCCCAAATCAATATCACTAGATAGGCGGCCTCCTCTATCTGCAGGGGTGCGAAGGAGCGGGGCCGCGGAATTAGGCACAGCTGGTGACAATGGAGCCAGATTATGGTGAGGAGGAAAAGGCCGCAAGGAGGATAACATCACGGCCCCTGTTCCCACCTGAGGAATGCCGTCCAGCCGCCGGACATCAGAGAGGACTCCCGTCTGAGGAAGCACCCTGGGATGGGCCGGTCCGGCCATCCGCCGAGAGCAGAGTCAGCACAAGCGGACGGAGGCAGGAGCTGCTGTCCATGCGGGCTCATGCTGCCACTCTGCCCGCTGTCTACCGCTCACCAGCCTGTGCCCGCATTCCAGCAGGGCACTGACAACCAGACCTGCACGTGCATATTCTTTCCTTCCCTTTCGTTCCATTCTCCCTCCTTTAACCCTTTCCTTCTTCATTGAGCTAAATAAATTACCCTTTTTCCCATAAGACCTCGTCTCGTATCCGTGCTTTATGGTGCCGCCCGTGCAAAAACGGTCGAACTCGTTACAGTTGTTATTTATTTTTTGCATGCCTAGTAGTAATTTACTATTGTTATGCTGCTTTCCTCTGTCCATATTTTGACTGTTATTGTTTTATGTTCATTCTTGCTTTCCATCACTTTATATTTAGTTCCTTCTTCTATCAGCATTGCTACTCCTCCTCCATTCCCCTTTTCTCTCTGTCTCCTAATTGTTGTATAACCAACATCTCGTATTCCCATTTAGTTTTTAGCCATATTTGCTGTATGCCTATAATTTTGTGTTTTTTCTGGTGTCTGGTGTAATTTTTTAAGCTCTTGTCCATTAGCTATTAAACTTCTTGTATTCCATTGTAATATCTTTATTTCAGGTTCTGGTTATTTCAGGTTATTGATTGCACTCTCATTTAATCTTAATTGACATTTTCCCAGCTTAGTCCCCCCAGGTGTTTTTTGGCTGTGTTTACTATGATTTTTATCTTTTCTGTTTTCTTGTTTGTCAGTGCTGAGCAGTTGATTTTGTCTACCATGAATAGCACAAAGTTGTTTTGGTTTACTATTAAAGTGTCTTCGTTAATTTGGTTACATCTAGTGTGTATCTCTTCTCTCTTTTCCCAAACCTTATAATTTTTCCTTGTTTCTCTTTCCTTGTCTGTAGCTGAGAGCATTGTGTCTTGTGGGATTGAGTAAACCTATGTATTGAAGCAGTGTATCTTGTTAGAAACAGAACACACGTATGGGAGTATTGTGTTGGTGAGAACAGGATGTTGAAGAAGTGTCACGTATACGTATATAAGCTACATCGTAGAAGAGACGAGAGCTTTTCCTCTGCAGAGAAACTGCTCGGCTGTATTCTGTAAAGAATAAAGTCTATTGGCCTCAACATCCCTGGTTTCCGGAGTGATCTTTGCGTCTTTGCGTAATTGTCCCTGAACTAGCCATAACAGCTATCACATTGTCAGTCAGTCAGTCATC
>JAQMYG010000033.1:36233443-36244373 GCA_030014215.1 Clariallabes teugelsi
CCCCCTCCCCCCCCCCCCCCAGCCCCCCCCCACACATGATTTACAGCCATCTCTAAAGATTTTGGATCCTGGCCACAATGCAATTAGAATCTCAATTCTGCCTTAATATGTCTTCAATCTCTTGACATGTCTTTGTGAGCATGCCTTTATATACATCTAGGGCTAACACTCACATATTGCGGTTACGCCCCACGGGTGTTCTGCTTCTGATCTTTTTCTCACCTTCCGGTTCTCTTAACAGTCTCTTGAGTTCATGCCTCTCTTTCGACCTTTTGTACTTTTGCTGTGTCCTTCTGATGACCTCACAAGTTAGCAAACTCCAAGTGACACTCATGCATCTGCAAAATTGTAAGTCTTTACAGAGACGTACTAATTTACCTGCTATAGCTAGGAATAGAATTGATCAAAAATATCCATCAACACTTTCAATTAGCTGCGGATTTACACCATTCCCATGCTCGTTGGCAACTACCACTCACGACGTTCCAACCATCAGTTGCTACTTTTTTGACTTTATCAAAACCTTGTACAAAAACATCTCTCACACCCACGAATGTATTCTTCAAATCTGTCCCCCATCTATGATACCATCTATGATACCATCTACATAACCTATGTCCAAATGCATGTTGTGTACCCATGCCCAATTTGCTCCAATTGACGAGGATTCAATCAACGTTGTAACCTGGGTAGTTTTAAAGAGTGGTGTTTTAAATTTAATCAGTAACGCATAGTTTTGCCATCTATTCCCATTAAAGACCATACCTACAGGATATACTATGGTGTCATTTATACGCTTATCATTATTACTCATAGTTGTAACTACTGGCCATTGAAGAGTATGCAGTGCTAATCGCATTCTCATGTTTTGATCAGTCACTGTGGCTATGTACTTTAGAATAGACCAATCTTTAGCCTCTAATTCTTGTAAGCCTGGGGGGTTATGAATATTCAATGGTTTCTCCACCCTCCTTGAAGACCACATGTAGCCACGTCGTGCTCCTTCACTGTTTTATCTGCACATTTCATGTGTGTGAACAACTCATTCTGAGATACTAGAAATGTGGTGCATACTTACCTCAAAGTCTGTGCGATTCCACATCTGGGATGCTTCAACTGTACAAACCCAGTATTTATCTACAGTACATGCTCAGAATTGGCCTGTGCACAATGGGCCAAACTTTCTTTTATCTGCCCTTTGCCTTCAGTGAAGTAAAGTGTACAATTTGGATTAAAAACTTCCCTGAAAACAGGTTGTCCACTCTAAATATTCAAAGGAATATGGGGCTTGCTAAGCCCTGACCAAATTACAATGGTCCTTGAATTATTGTAGCCTAATGGATTAGTATGATTACAACGATTTGCACACCATCCTTTTTTCTGGGGTTCTACATGCTTCTGTTGTGCCAAGGGTTTTGTTGGGTCTTCTAATTTCCTAGCCAATTTAGGCCCTTCCCGTGCCTACACCTTGGTCTTAATTCTCATTTTCTGCCCACAATAATTACTTGGCTCTGTTACTGTTTTACCCAAATAGATGCCCATCCAGTAGAAAGCATTATTAACAAACAGACTACTGCGTGGGTCAGAGACGTTCCACTTATGTCTTATCACCTTAATGTGTGTCTCATTTTCTTGATTTATTCTAACAACTCGACTGATAGTCACGTTGTCATCAGAAGTACTGTATAATTTCATGAATTGAACTGCTGATTTCTTTTTGGCTTTCTGCCCAGCCCTGTGGTTAAAGCAGCCTCTCCATATGCTCAAGTTCACTGTTTCTAAGACATGACTCTGCAAGGCAAGTAACACCTCGCTCTCACTTCGAAAGTAGCTGCGGTTTCCGTCCGTCAGCTTGAGGCGGCCGGGGCAAACAATGGGCTGTATTTCACTGAGAGTTTTACAAGGAAACCAGTGATATACTTGTGACTCAAGACCTACGCCGAGCAGAATAATTACTGCAGTTAAGGCGGCTATTAAGCTCGCAACTATTTTTATTGTGTTTATTTTCCTGTGTGCTATACTTCTCTGTTTCTGATGGCGTTCCAGCTTCCAGAAGCTTCTCTTGATCCAGTGATCTCCTACGAGCCATTCTCCCGCTCAATTTCTTTTTGAGCATCTGCAACATAAAAACAGAACATGTCACATGCAGTATCTACATGTCGGCCTTTTTGGCCTTTAAATATCTTAATACGATACTTTATTGATCTTTCTTCCCCACTTCCTCTTCTGCTTATAGTGGGGGCTACTAATAGCTCTAACCTCACAGCTTACTCCTTCAATAGCTATGAAAGTTTTTTTTATAATTTTTACCTCTACAGGAAGTACTCTAGACTCCCATTCCTTTTTCAACTCACCCTCTTCCCCCTCTTGGGAGGACTGGAGTATGACCACGTCCACCTTTTCTGACTGACAGCCTCAACTGTCAACTCAGTTTCATGGACATTCCTGTCCATTCTAGACCCTCTATCTTCCATTGGGACATACAAGTGTGTGTCCCATGGACCGTCGGATTCAGCCACAACTTGAGACAGGTCGGACCATTTACGCTTAACCCATGTTGGGTCATCCTTACCTGTAACCTCCATGTTTCTAGCCAACACCCAACCAGAAATTTGGTCCTGAGGCCTTACTGCCCTGGAGTTTTCTGTCATGACCACACTGTGCACGACCTGTTCTCTCCAAGGACGACCTGTTCTCTCCAAGTCTTTTGAACCACCCTTCTGATTAAAGTACTTGTGCTCTGACTTAGCCTTTCTACCAGGATTTCTCCTTCTGAAATCCTGTGTACCTTTTCCCTTAGAGCCTCTATCTTTGGAAGTGTCATTCTTCTTTCCTTTACCCCTTTTCTTGTCCGTCTGCTCTTTCTGATTTCTCTCTTTCTCTTTAAGCATACGGGTCTTCCTGTCATATTTCACTGCCCATTCAAGCAACTTTCCTTCTGTTGTTTCAGCACCCATCATCATAACATCATTCAGCCCAGGGAGAAGCTGCAGCTCACAATAGTCCTGCAACCTTTTAACCATTTCCCTGGGAGACTTAATCTGTTCCATTACAACACGCAAGGTAGGCCACATGCCTACCGTCTCGACCGAAGCCTTAAATTCTGCACGTTCCTCCCTCCTGTTCTCTTTCAGGTGAGCTCTCTGATATTGCTCCAAAACTTTAATAGGAACCTTATTCCCTGTAAAGCCTTTCACAACTTGCTGTATGACTGCTTCACTAGCCCCCATGTGCTTCCCTTGATCTATCTGTTTTTAGGGCTAAGATGTTTCGTGAATCATTTTTATCTTTAATAACATTTAGTCCTAAATTTAAGGGGAAATTCTAAGAAAATGTCAATAATTCTAAGAATTTTCTTAGAATTTCGTCAATAGGAGCAACATTTAGGCTTAAAAAGCTTTGTGAATACGGGCCCAGGGGCCTCCTGCGACCGTGTATGCAGGCTTAAGCGGTGTAGACGATGAGTGAGTAAGTAAAAGTTAGTTAAGATGAATTCTACAGCCAGAGTGCAGATCACTTTTGACTCACCCTTGTAGCAGCTACAGTATAATCAGTCGCTCCCTGTCACTCAAAAATAATCACCACTCTCCAACCAATCAGAATCAAGAACACCACATAGGTATAATTATTAAAATAATTAGTGGCCATGCAACATGAATAATCACTTATCTTATGACTGGAGTAAATTAGATCCTCTTGAGTGTTTGCTAACAAAGTAACGATACACTCATGGATGCGTAAGTTAATTACGCGCGTCAGCAGCACACGATCGTGTGTTATTAGAGTGGCGGAGTGGAGGGAATATTGATTATTGCACTGAGATGTGAAGAGATGTCGCTTTGTAAATGTGAGCAGCCAATATGAACACTCAGGTTGGATTTATTTATTGATGAACTAACTCACTGAGAAAAACGAACTGATGGCTATCGTGTGTTTATTTAGACGACCGTCACTACCATACTTCTGTTCTATTCTATTCCATTAAAATTTCACCTCTTGTTTCTGTTTCTTCTCTTCCCTTTCATTTCCTTACTTCCCTCATCTCCTCCCGCTCGTCTTCCCTCATACGGGCGTCTCAAGGTCACTCTGTCCAAACCCAGCAGGACAACTTTCACATGTCGCAGACTCTCTAACGCAAGCAGACAGCTGCATTTCTAATCAAGCCCTATGACGAGCCATTCCGCTTTTACGAGCCAAAGTGCCATTCGTTTAGATCATTTTCTTCCAGCCATGTGTGCCTGATCGAATTTGTGAGAACGCTTCTCGTCGTATCGCCCGCGATCTTTTAATAACGGCCAAATGAGTTCAAACGGCTCTGATGGCTCTAAATGAATTAGTCCTTATAGAATGAGTAATATAAATGGAAGAGGATGAACAGCGCTGTGATGGAGATGAAGAAGATGAAAAGATGAGCTCTTAAGACACTGTCTGTCTCCTGCTGGCGTCGTGAAATCAAACTCACCTCTCCAACACTATAACGTCATTATATGAAAAGCAGATTCTAAATGAAGATGGTGGTCTCCCCGCCAGGCACAAGGGCACCGGTATCACTGTTGTATTGTGCACTGCCAGGAGTTCATTGCACACCTGAATGAAGGTAAAGATCAATGCAGTTCTTGGAACCATTCTGACGGTGTTATTGCCGTTATATTTTAAGGTATACATGTACCCCAGCTACACAGATCTTCCCACTGTCCAAGTGTCCGGCTGTCAGCGCAATACAGTGCCCTTATGTTTGACCAAAGAGAGGATACACCACTCTTTTTTCTTTTTTTTTACTGTATGTGCATTCTAGTCATGGGAACAATGCGGAGAGTGAAGATGAATGGCATAATAAAGGCGAGCTCCTTCTTTATGCCTCTTTATGTCCGGGGTTTGGTCTTTAATAAGACAAATTCAGAGGGAGTAAGTGCAAGTGAGGCTCCAAGCATTACATTGACAGTACATCCAATTTGTGAAGCACTCATAAGTTCCAGTGTGACAGCAAGGCTGGGTTGAGGGAGAATGCTTATTTAAAGGATCCAGTAATGATCACTACTACTGCTGTTTCTTCTATAGCTGCTTGATATGACATTGGTGTATGAACGTTATACGTCTATACGCTAATAATGTCTCCATTTGCTTAGGGTTGTTTGCACAGACAACATGGTACAGTACCTTCCTGCGGCAGGGACTGATCTCATAAAATTTTCCAGACTTGGAGACCTTCCAAGAGCTGTTCTTGTGATGATATGCAATGGAGTTTAACGTTTACCCTCCATGATTGGTAGCTACATTACTGTAGATCAGGTGAATGGGTGATAAAATAAAAAAAATCTATAAAAATAAAAGATATACACTACTGTGTAAAAGTCCTTAACCACCCATCATTTCTTTATATGTTGCTTAGAAAGAGCCAGGCTTTAATGTAGTCTTGACGAATATTTCCCCCAGGCTTCCTGAAGAACTTGCTGGCTTCCATTTTTGGCTCAAATTTTCAGTTCAGTCATACAGTAGCACCCGGACAGATTCAGAGGAATGATTTTTGTTTGCAAAGTGACCCATGAATCATCCAAACATTAAAGGCATGACCCAGTGAGAAACAGGTACAGACGATGACTGGTGATTATTATACTGGTGATGCTGATGCTGAGTGGTTGGAATGGACGAGAGGGGAAATGAGGTCGCTGCTGAGGTTGTTACACAAAAAAGCCATTTTTAAAATGGATATTTAGCCACTTTGCAGCATGTCACAGTAAAACATTTCTTCTCGTTTCTTTAATTTCATCTACATCATGTAATTGAATATAAAGGATTGTAGGGAGGCACAAGACTATTGCGCAGTACTGTACGTCTTGAAGACAATTTTGTCCGATTTTGTCAAATCAGGAAGAACTAATATTAATCATAGAACAAAAAACTAAAACAAAAGTTTAATCCTGAGCTCAGGTTGTGTGTAGTGTTGCATGAGTTCTCTCGTTTTTTTTCTTCCACCTCGCAAAAACGTGACAGTAGGTGGATTGACTAAGATGAATTACCTCGAGGTGGAAACAGGTGTGTGTATGTGTTCTGTGAATAAAACACTAGATAAAGACACCATTAGAATTTTTATCTCTGATGGCTTCGCCTCTTTTGTATATTAAATCAGGTCCTTCGATATGTCAGATCATAAACAATACTCTACACTTCAAAGTTCCTAGAATGAACACACTATTTGCACTTCTAACTTCGCAACCTTGATGCCTGGGCTCATTTTCGCCGCCATATTGTGTCATATTCCTGCATAAAGATATACTACGAGCAGTTATTTTTAATCGTGGTGTCTTTTATTCTTCAAGAGGTGTTTATATCCTTATTTAACCCCCTGGCAGATTTTCAGCAAAACAGGAAAATGATGTCACGGCAAAAACACGGTTATGGTGTACATACAGTACAGTAAATATTTTTATGTTAAGATTTCACTGGAAACTGTGACACAATGTTTGCATTGTCAGTACGATGGCAGAATTGTTTTGTGTTAATGAGATGAGCCGGTGAAGAGGAATGGAAATTCAGGATAGTGGATTTTTGCTGATGCGATCACAGCATGCACATAAAGGATGATGTGCCATTGCCCATTCATCCTTGACTCTCTCTCTCTCTCTCTCTCTCTCACACTCTCTCTTTGTACATGTGTGTGCAAGCACATATGGGTTTCAGGTGACTTCAGAACGACTTTGCACTCCAGAGATGAACACAAGAGCAGGTCACTAATGATATACTGATGATGTCTCTCTCTCGCTCTCTCTCTCTCTCTCTCGCTCTTGGGAAAAATTTTCTAAGAATACAATTAATTTAAAATATAAAAGAAATATGTACCACACTGAAAGTCCTGCAGGTCCAAATTTCTCATGGATTTTGAAGTACTTTTTTGGAAATTTAACTAAGAAAGAATAAAATAAAATATAAAATAAAATAACATAACTGTACAGTACAAAATATACAATATAAGAAAAATATATGAAAAAATATAGAAAAATAAGAGACAGCTGTACAATATAGAGATATAGAATTTATAGACTTTTTGTGTGGGAATGAAGTTGAACATAAATTTAATATAAATGGATGGGTCACATATTTAAAGTGTTTAAAGTGTTTTGTGCATCCGGGTAACAGAACGTCCAGGGGGTGTGCAAATATGCTTGAAAGTGACATATTTAAAGTGACTTGTGATAGGATAATTGGGTAATTTAACTAATGTCCACGAATGTGTAGTTGTCTGTGTGCCTGGAGTTTGCATGTTCTCCCCGTGCTTGGTGAGTTTCCTCAGGGTACTCTGGTTTCCTCCTCCAGTCCAAAGACATGCAGATTAGGCTGACTGGCGTTTCCAAATTGGCCCATAGTGTGCGAATGAGTGTGTATATGTGTACCCTGCATCCTGTCCTAACCTACCCCCCCCCCCGCCCACCTGGTATAGGCTCTAGGCCCCCCCCACCTGGTATAGACTCTAGCCCCCCCCCACCAGTATAAAGGATAAAGCTGTATAGACAATGAGTGAGTAAAAACATTCTATTACTGCTATTTCACTATATTAGCCTCACCCAATGGTAAACTTGTATTTTTTGACTTTTCACCAAGCAACAGAAGAATCAATAACAACAGCCATCTGTGAATTTGAGGGCCTGATCTCAGTGGCGAGAGAACAAGACAGCTGACGCCTCCGACGTGATGAACCGCAGAGCCTCAGTCAAGCTGTTCTGGTGTCGAACCGAATGTTGGGTGTGCGCGAAACAGACACAGTCACGGCTCCAACGATATCAAGAATCTTTAAAGGAGGTGTATTTGAAAAAATTTGTTCGCCTAATTATGTTAGGATGGTGAATCGTGTCTTATTCACGCTTTCGATGTCACCTCAAACCTTTTAAGAAACATGTTTTGGGAGGCCTTAGGGGCTAAGAAAAAAAGAGATATTTATAAATGTGATATCTACATCCTTTCAGTTATATTAGGCTGAAAGATGTGAAAACAGTCACAGGAAAAAAGCAAGACCCAACCAGGCACTTAAAAAAAAAAAAAAAAACAGACCTATTGTTTCTTTAAGCAGACAGGCGACCTGAACGAGTAAAACAGATTAGCGATTTACTCGAGTTTAGTTAGCATGCTAATGGAAATCCCCCGTTTGCACGCAAAAAGATCAGATCAGTTTTGCCGGTGCACGTTTACTGGTTCCTGGTTCCAACCCAAGAACATACACAGTGGGCTTAACTGGACAAATCTGAGTTTTTCTTATGATATTAAACAAAACAGCAAAATGAATCGCTCCAGGAAAGGGCAGCGAGGTAGCGCGCCGCAGACCATTTCTCAAAACGGACAGAGCACCAGAGCACGCATAAATCCTGAGGCGAGCGCGCGACTGCTTTAAAGGCCACAATGCGAGTCTTTTTTATGTCCCTCCTCGAGAGCTCGAGTCAGCGCCATTAAATTGCTGTTGCAAGAGCTTGACTCCGAGGGCCTTTCAGAACGGAGAGAATATACCATCGCAATAATCAGAAAGCTCATTAGCAACAGCTGCGTAACTGCCTCGCAAGTATCAAAACACTGAATCACTGCGGAGACAATGCCCCCTTCTGCTAATTAAATGTGCTATGGAAATTACCACAGTCATTTGCCTGCTTGTTAATATTATATAGGTATTACGGCGTTGCGCGGTATGTCTAATTATTGTTGCTAGCGGTATTAATCACGCAATCAAGTACAACAACAAAGCGAGAAGGTAGAAGGGAAACACTCGGGTTGGCAATGCGCTGGCACCTGGACTAACATGATTGAAAGGTTAACGGCCAGGTCTCTCACCTAGGTGAAAAAGTGATTTTTCAAATACGATCATATAGTGTAACACCATTTTTCACAATATTTAATGCTTCTTATATCCCGATCCATGCTTCGTCTTTTTGTTTTTTGTAAATATGCATACACATTTATATTTTTATCAGATAAAAAAAAAAAAACACATTTGCTAAATACAATTTCATGCACTTTTATGTAGTGTCTGTAACTTTTTTGAATTCAAATCTTTAACAACTGTCAATCAGATGAAACTTGGACAATTTAGATTTCACATGAAAAGACATAAACCTGAAAAAGTGTATTATTATAAAAATGCCAAATAGTTCAGATATTGCAACATGATTTTGACATGGTTATGGACACTACAGATTTTTTGGAAAAAACTATCTAAGCAACAATTTTTACAGGTCATATTCTTCTAGACACTTACATCAAATTAGTATCAATGATCATAATGAAATATGAATAATTTAGATTTTAAATGACTATTGTTTGACAGTATAATGCTGAAAAATGTCCGTTTCTTTTGGGCACATATAAAATTTCTACAAAACGGCTAAAGTTAGCAAGTTGAAATTTTTAGGGAAGCAAGATTGGTCACTTCCACCTTGCATAAACTTTAGAAGTAGCTTCTTTGGCCACACACACATTTTCTCTATCATACAGTATGTATAACATAAAAAAATTTAATTACACCTTTTGTATCTTTTCATTAGGTAGGTTTGAATACTGTAGTATAACTAATGGTTTACATTTCAGACTGACTTACAGCATACACAACACCTGCATTGTATAGAGCTATATAACCTCAGAGGTTCTGGACGCTGCTGTCTTGCAAGCTGACAGTAATGTATTGATCAGCTCCCAAAGCTGCTGAGAATAGAGTCTTTATTTGCTTTTTTTTTGATGAAGTGCTGACTCTCTCTGTCACCTAGGGGAGTAGAACAAGCAGAAGGTGTGAATAGTGTTCCCGTGTTTGCGCTCTGAGAGAAATGTTTGGGATTGCTGACACCAGATTTTCTCCACCATTAAAACCCACTCGCTCTCTCCCATCCCCTCTTTTTCTCCCATTGTTTCTCTTTCTCTATTGTCTAACCTTTACGGGAATACTGCAGGAGCTTCTGGAATTCAATCTTCTCCTTCTAATGCATCTTGAATGTATATTTTAAAGCTTAGAGTCAAGTTTATAATGTGTTGCTTTGTCATGGCCTCACATTTATTTTAGTGCTGTCAATATTAACGTGTCAACATATGATTAATCTAGAAATTTTAACGCATTACTTTTTTAAAAATTACAAATTAATTATATGACCAAGCACTGGCAGCCGGTCAATAAGGGGCGCTGGGGCTCCGCCCCGTTAAAGTTAGGCAGAGAATAATGCTACTTTAACACGTAATTATTTATCATAATAATTATTTATTTTAATAATTAAATAAAGTAATTTATTACAATATTCTGCTGTATTTCTTAATATAATTTATTTACAATAAAAAACTATCTAAACTGTATTACGTTGATTTGTGTTGGTGTACGCGGGGCGCCGGACAAACGAGTGTCAATGTAGGCTCGTGAATTTTTGAAAAGCATGTGATTTGAGTCTGAGCTCTAATTGGATTTTTTTTAATTATCTTTGGGACGCAGCACTGTGCGCCCCGAACCCTCCCACTTTTTCTTCTTAGCAAATCAATATTGTTTTTAAATATTTGGGCTCATGTGATTGGACCATTCTCAATGAGTATTATTAACAGTCAGCAGATTCTTAGTTCTCCTAATCCTAATGGCTTCCCATAATCGCAGTGCAGTTACCCGGCTGTATGCGATAATGGCACATTTAATGCCGACAGACAAAACCAAAGATGATCTCTAGATACCTTCAAGGGGGAACTATTTTTGCAAGAATAGGATAAATGATAGGCTTTTGGATCTGAGGATCCGAGTTTGAGCCCCACTATCGGTGGGTTGCCACACCCCACCCCACCCAGCCACAGGATGCATTGCCGGTCCTATTTGAGAAATGTTAATTTAACTTTTTTTCGCCTTATTTTCTCCGATTTTCTCCCTAATTTAGTCGTATCCAATTCCTCCCCGTCACTAGGGGGCTCCCACATTAAGGCTACTACTACC
>JAQMYG010000033.1:36462437-36472511 GCA_030014215.1 Clariallabes teugelsi
GCGAGAGAGAGAGAGAGAGGGAGGGAGAGAGAGAGAGAGAGAGAGAGAGGGAGACTCTTTTACTACTGTGAGCTAATACGAGTTCAATATTTTTGGTACTCCAAGTACTTTTGTATTTTTATTTATGTAAATAAAATACTTCTACTTCAGTAATGGTTTAACTGGGATATCTCTACTTTTACTCGAGTACTGGACTTGTGTACTTTGTCCACCACTGACGCTTAGCCAACAGTCTAGAGCTTCAAAAAAATCTTCTTTCTCCATATTTCAGTACATTATTCTGTTAGTGTAAATGAAGTGTTCTTACTCCCTGTGTAGTGCAGTACGAGACTATATGAAACGCAGCCACCCAGACCTGTGAGCTAGCGGCTGCATTATCTGGCGCGGCCGCTGTGGCCGATAATTAGGACGTTAGGACACACGTGATGTTTGTTACAGAACTTTGACTAATCACAAGCTGGATTCGAAAAACCTTTGCAGTTAAATATTAGCAAACTGTTTATAGCATATTTTTAGCATTTTATAAAACTGAGTTTAGCATATTTTCGGACAGCGAGTCGTGAAGAGCTCCTACTATCCACCTATGAATGACTCATACATTGCTAAGATGTGTTTTTAATCGACAAATTTATGTTACAATTTCTTTTACTGCGGTGATTGACAAACTTTTTCAACAATTTCCTGTGATCTTGATCTCCCACTGGGTCAAATTCAGCTCTTTATAACTGCTATAATATAAGCAATAACAGGAACCGTCTTGTTTCTTTTGAACCTTGACATATGTAACATGTAAACAGATAAAAGTCTGTGATTACCAGCGATGGTGGCGTTGGTCTCCTCCTCCAGTAACCTCTCTCTCTCCTCCAGCAGTTTGTTAATCTCACGCTGATGCTGACGCTGAAGATCCTCAATCACCTTCTGATGAGTTTCCTCCATGGCTGTGAACCCACGCTCACACGTCTCCTACAAACACACGTACACGCACACATATATAAACACACATATACCTCCTAGCTGATGTCCAATCACTCTACCGTGCTACTGAACATGAGGAGTATTCTTATATTGTCACTGATCCAGAGTTTACTTCAGGATGAGACACTGTGATAGAGAAGTGAAAATTCTGGAGATAAAGATCTTTCAAAAGGTTAGCTGTGTTCTAAAGGTTCTTACCTGTTCTTACTAATGGTGGTCTCTACTTTCTGTTTATCCAAGAAGCAACAGAATCTGTTTAAAATCCCCCTTGAGTTTGGAATAATGATGTAGAATTGTGTAGTCTAGAGCTACTTTACAGTCAACTACAAGTAAAGCCCTGACTTGCTGCGTGCCAAACCAGATATCATCATCAAGAGTTAATCTTTATTTCCCTTCGCGCAGTTTATGTAGTTAGATAGAAACTATTTGTCTCCAGTCTAAAGAGTTGCGTTGTACCAATGTTTTAAGTTCTACAATTATTTTATCCAATGAAATCAGTATACAGTTTGTAATAGTACTGTATTCTAGTGTGTAGTGTTATTGTTATTTAGTTACCGTCCATTATTTAAATTCTGTAGGCCATATCTTTACCGCTCTACAACTTACTACTACTACTGTTATTATTTGTAGTAGTCATAGTATTAGTAATTAGTAGAAGACAGACAATGCAACATGTTAGTTCTGTGTCATGTTTAGACACGGGTTAAAAGTAGGTTGGAGGTGGATGAGTACACGTACATCGTAATTACAAATTTCACATATCTGTACTTTTCTTAAGTACTTTATTATACTTCTATACTTCTCCACTATATACTACAGAAAACAGCTGTATTGTATCTTATTGGCGGCTTTGAAACTAACAACAGAATATGGAACAGGGCCAGACCTTACACCACTCGACTTTTCTATTGGAGCTGAAGTCAGTAGTCTATCTGAACCGCCTCAGAACAATCCCAACAGTGGCTCCCAACCTTTTTCTCCCCCCCTTGGAACCCCACCTACTCCCCCTCATCTCATCCCATTGTCCCTTGAATCAGAGATCGTCAAACTGAGCATTTGCCCTACACTTGGGCTACAGATCCAGACTTTTGGGTCATGTACGAGTCTCTTTCTTGTATACATATTTTTGCTTATCTTTAAATAAATAATATTCATTTACCGTGATGCCCATCTCTACATGAACATTAAATGAGTGCCAGATGCAGATATCTCAGAAATGAAGCTAATAACAATCATTTATATAGTTTTGACCGACTCTAAACTAATTTAAGTAAGGCTCGCCTTGAAGGATCTAGCACAGGACTGATAAAGGTGTCACAGAACGTTTGCTGTACTATCTTCGATTAGTTGTCTTTCAGCTCCACCTTGACCACGCCCCATTGATTAATGCTTTCACCTTTTGCTTGTTAGCTTGTTATCGTTTATACTTCAACTTATCCATTTTGTGTGACTTCTAGTGGACTAGTGGATCATAAAATTTTCATCTAAACGACTCAGCTTCCTTCCTGACCACTGTAACATAATAAAGCAAAGCTCTACAGGTAATGCTTCTCACACTAAACATCTACGTGTAGGTGGTTGGTTTAAAACAGTTTAAACTGATATTCTGAACCTTAAGACTGTCGAAGTCTCTCTGGTACTTTTCTCTCAGACTAGCCATGTCTCCATCTGGTGGTTTGTTATCCAGTTCATCACGCATGTTCATCGTCTGCAGTTCCAGCTCCTGCACACGGCTCCTCAGCAGTGACATCGAGTCCCTGCTCACCTCCTCCAGGTGTCCTGCACCTTGTGTCTCTGCTGTAGATGAATGTTGTGCATCATCTGCTATTGTCTCTAATCTCTCTCCCAGAGTTCGAATAGTCTGACTGTACCGGTCATGTAGTTTCTGAATCTCTTGCTGATGAACATTTTCCAGTTCCTGAACTTTCCCACGAAGTTCCTGCTCCAGTTTGCATATGTGGTCCTTATGCCTTAGTTCCGTTTCCTCAACTTCTTGCAACAAGGTTTCAAGCTTCCCTTGGGTGTTTTCTGCACGTTCGATTAACGCTAACTCACAGGTGTCTCGTTCCTGCTCTGCCTGACCAAGTTCATCAGCATGCTTTTTCCTAATCTCCTGCAACTCCTTCTGGAAAGCCTCCTCCATCTGTACAATCTGGTCCCGCTGCCTGTCCATCTCCTTAAGCTGCATCGTGGCCTCTTCTCGTAGAGTTTCATTTTCTTCCTGAATGGAGTTAATTGTTTTGAAGTACTGGATCCGTTCCTCCTCCAGGTTAGTCTGGAAACGCTGGTGGATGGCTGCTACGTGCTGGGCATGCTCCTGGACTAATGTAGCCATACTGTGGCTAGTCTCCTGGCAGAGAGATAGCTCCCTCTCATGGTCAGCTCGCAGACGACAGGCAACATATGCTATTTGCACCTGAATCAAAGCTTCGTCCATGCTAAAAGTGTTACACATCAGGACTCTGGGTCCTAAAACTGCTTGGATTTGAACTGCAAGTCCACAAAGAACAGAGCTGTTATCTTCCTCACATGCCTTCTCAAGCTGCTGAGACATATGGTGAAGGACCTTTGCTTGTCTCTTTAGCTCAATAATGAGACTTTCTCGCCTGGTATACAGTGATGCCACTGATTCTGTGACACATGACTCTATGATTCCAGCTAAGTGCTTTTCTATTATTTCTTGAGCAAGCATGTGAGCTTCTTCCCTCTCAATTTGCTCTGCATAAGGGGCAAGTTCAGCAGGACTGATGTCAGAAACTGAAGTCTTTCTATCAGCATTGAGCTCATCATGAACATCTTGAGTGACACTTTCGGCATTGTGAGTCATAGCTCCTTCTCTTACATCTATATCCCTTTGTTGCAAGATCTCTTTTACCTTGATCAAGTCTCTCTGAAGTTCCTCAAACTTGTCTTGATAAGAATGCTTTAAGTTCTGAAGACAATATGCAAGTTCAGCGTTAATACAAGCATTGTGAATTGAACTCAAAGACAAATCGGTACGACCAAGTATATGCAAATTGGCTTCTTGGTCACCAAGGGTATGTGCTTGGCGGAGCTCATTTATCAGCATGCTGTGGAGTTTTAGTTTTCTCATCAGAATGTCAGTGTAAATCACAGAAACACAATCCTGGTGGTTGATCTTAACCTGCTGTGATTCTCTATTTATCTCGTTAAGACTTTGCATTAGTTCGGATTTTGGATCTTGAAGAGAACATGCCATTTTTTCCAAAATAGTTCCTTCAAAGAATAACATCCGTGCAAAGACCTTTACTGCACTTTTATCCACTTGAATCTGCGGCTCGATCTGACAGGTAAGAGAACTTTGATATGGAACGGCAACATGCTTAATGTGCAAAGCTGCATTAACCAAGTCTTTCTCAATCTCAGCTAAGGTGTGAACTTGTGCTTGGGCCTTTCCCTCTACACTGAGAGCTCCGAGGATCTCCTTAACCCTCAGCCTGCAGGACTCTACAAATGCCAGAGCTTTCTTGTAATCTTCACTGTTGAGGTTATCCTGTACAATGCCGTCCGAGCAAGAGCGGGATTTACCATCAGGTTCATCCTGGTATGGTTGGGCAGAGGTATCATCAGAGCATACTTCCATCAGAACTTTGTCACTAGGCTGTTCTTCTTCACTTTGCATCTTAGATGTGACCTCACGAAGCTTATCCTCTGTGGCCTGAAGCTTTGATTCTAGTGCATTGATGATGGATAAAAAATTTTCTGTATCACTGCAGTACTGGAATGTGCTGTCACTTACTAAGCTGATGTCCTGAGATAAATCCTGGATGGTGTCATCTGTGAGAGTTAGGTTTGTTGCTGGTGCAAGGTCCTGCCTTTCCTCTTGAGTAAAATCCTGGCTTGAGTGTTCTGTGAGAACCCTGTCAATTCTTTGAGACTGGTGGTATTTGTGGCACTGGATGTTGGAGAAGCGGATTCTCTGCCGCTTGGCAAAGGACACTTCAGTCTCTGAGCTGCTTCTTGCAAGAGTCAAAGAAGAGGTAGAACAGGATATATCATGCTCTGCTTGTTTCTCTAATGCGTCAAGGACATCCTCTTGAGAGCAGCATCGTTCCATTTTAAGGTTTGCGTACCCCAAACGCAAAGCATTGAGATGCTCTTCCAGTTCAGATATTCGGTCCTCTGCTACCACCAGCTTCTCCTGCAACTCTTGTTCCGCCTTCCTATTTCCAACCTGACTGAGCAGCTCATCCTTTGCCTTAAGGCGTTGTTCAGTTTCTTCCAGGCTGCTTCCCAGAGCAGCCATCTTGACAAGGGCTTCATTCAAATCCTGGTCTTTTTGTCTCACCAGCTTCTCATATGTCTCCTTTGTCTGTCGGACCTCCTCCTCCTTTTCTCTCAGAACACGACTGATTCTTGCAAACTCCTCTGAAACTCGCTCATATGATCTTTCCAAAGCGTAGTAATCTGCCTCTTCTGTCTTTAGCTGTGTCTGCAGTTTTCCTACTTCTTTGTCTGCCTCTGCAATCTGATTAACCAATTCCTGGCACCGACATGAAAGGTGATCTCTCTCCTCTTCCAGCCTTCTCACACTCTCCCGAAGGTTCTCAATGATATCTGCCTGCTCGTTCAGAACCTGCTGCAGACGTAGCATCTCCTCCCTGACCTCTGATTCTACCCGCTCCCCAACACCTCCTCTAAGGAGGGTTTCTACTTGTTCCTGAGCTATCTGGATCTGCTCCTCAGCCTGGAGCCTCTTTTCCTCAGACTCCGCCAGCCTACGACTCAATCCTTGTCGCTCCCGCTCATGCTTTTCCTCTAGGCAGCGCTTCTCTTTCTTCTCCCGCTCCTCTCTTAAAGCCTGTGCCTCTTCTGTCGCAATGAGTCGTCCAGTTACCTCAGTTAGCTTTTCCTGAAGCCTCTGCACTTCCTTGTGCTGGTCCCGTTGCAAGGCCTGTTGTCTCTCCACTAACCTCAGCGCTTGGGTCTTTTCTAACAAACTCGCCTCCACGTCCCGGAGGCGTTCCTCACTCTCCCGCAGTTGTGCCCGTAACGTGATTTCATTGCGACTCCACTCCTCTTTATGCTCACAGCAACGACTCTGTTCCAGCTTCAGCTCGCTGCGCATGCGAGCCACTGCCTGTTCACTCGCTACGATTTCAGTCATCGCAGAAGCAAGTTTTGCCTGCAGTCCCCCGATTTCAGCCTCGTGATGCCCAAGCATATCCTGTGCCTCGCTGTAGCTCCGTCTCAGGTTGTTGACTTGCTGATTAGCCAGATCCTGCTTCCGTCGTTGAGCTTCCAGCTCCGTCTTAAGTTCCTGGTTCAGCTTGCTGAAGCATTGCCAGGGAGCTCGGTGTGATGAGGAAGAAGATGTGGAGTCGGGTGACGGTTGTCCTGGTTCATTGGTACACTTTAAAAGATTTAAAAAACTATGGTTAATTTTTATTATGTTCAAATTTTAAACCACCTCAGGATCTCAGTCTCTGGGGTTTCTGCTGGGAATTTGTCTAATCGAACTTAAGCTTCCTGCAGTGCTTTTTCTAAGTCACAAGAAGGAAGGAGGAAGAAAATGTGTGCATCATAATGAAAATTTTCAAAAATGATAGTGGCTAAGGTGTGTGCTCCTTATAGGTGTACAGGAACAAAATATAACAAAACAAAAACTGAGGAAAGTTATATTTAAGTTATATGTAAAATTATATAGTGAGGCAAACTAAAGCCATGCAAAATAACATGAGTTTAAAGAAAATACAAATAAGAACAAGCAAACAGAAGCAAAAAGCACAGCATGAAGCTTGTTTGGGTTTTTTGGTTTTACTTTAGTTTTTTTCATCTTGGCAAACATTTGAACTTAAAGCCCAGAGAGAGAGAGATTAGTAAGTCATGCTAACAGCATCAAATTCGTGCACAGAATAAAATCAGTCAGTCACACATACATTCACATTACAAATGGGATATTAATTAGCAATTACTGGACATGTTAATGTTAAAGTTAGTGATGCACCGATTTAAAATTGTTGGCTGTTCATCTGTCGTGTGGGTTCAATACCCAGCTGCAGTTTAGGAAATATTCAATAGGTGGTGCTATAATATGTTCCATATCACCGATGATGTGTGTAAGTGTGGTTTGGTTTCCAAAAAATGCCAGCTGTGTGAGAGTGTTCCACTGTATAGGAGAACGATCAATGTTACGCCATGTGTAAGGCACGTTCCTGTGACATTTCAAAAGAAGGAACTACAAGCAAGAATGTTATGTTTTTTCCTTAATAATTTTTACATTTAACTATATTCTTGTTAAATGTAAAAAAAAAAAAAAAAATTAGGGGTTAAAAAAAAGATTTTACTTTTTAAGTACTTCTCATTGAGTAGAAAATTGGAGTGAAAATAAAACAGCAGTATCAGTTTCCGGTCAAATGATTATTTGACACTTATTATTATTATTTTATCTGTATCGGCCCAAAATTTTGCAATCGGTGCATCCTCAGTTTAACTGTTTAAGTTTTCAACTTTTTATAACTAATAGGCAATGTTTACTCTCGTTTAAAATACTAATTGAAATTATATATTCAAATGAGTTAGAACATTTTTTGAAAATATGTGTAAGATGAAGATAAATGGGAGTGTGTTATTTCAAATTGAGAGCTCAGATATCAGAATACTTAAATTAATTAAACAGTTTGTAGTTTATCCTGAATTACAGAAAAACAATGCCAAATGATAGGGTACAATTTTACCCAATATTATATATTTATTTAAATAGTTTTCTTATTTTCCATGCTGGTGTCAATGATACTAACATAACACTTAATAACTTATATTTTATATTTTTCTTCTTTTTTTAATAAAATGGTCAATAAATGTTCTCTATATAACTATATATAATGTTATAATGCTTTATATTTACACATACTGTGTGGGTATGTGAGAGTGTGTGTGTGTGTGTGTGTGTGTGTGTACCTGTAACACATAACCTTCCCGTGCGGTGTGTTCTGCATCGTGTAACTGTTCCTGCAGGAGTGTGTTCTGTTCCTGGAGCCTCACTAACTGCCTCTGGGTCTGACCCAACTACACACACACACACACACACACACACACACAATTTCACTGTTATAAACATATATTAATTGTAACTATATATAGTTTATTTTAAATATATTCGATTAAAGTATTAAAATTATAATTTCATCTCTTTAAAATAAATATACTACAATAACACTTTTATCTAAGTAAGACATTTGTAATTTATATTATTAAATTTGCAATACCCATATCTATATTTAATACACAATATCACAATTTATATTACATACTAAATTATTTATATATTTTATATATTTAACAGAACGGTAAAGAATTGTTCTTCATTCATTAAAGAAATGTAAGTGGTGTTATGATGCGATTCTTCCCCGGTGTGTAATGCACCTCTGTGTCCAGCAGGGGGGTGAGCTCAGCTGGAATTTTGTCCCCAGGAGTAAAGGGGGCAGAGCTTCTTGTGATTGGCACCTGTTTCTCCTCCCTCAGGGGCGTGGTCTCTACCTGATGCCACCGTTCCTCGATCTCCACTTGTACATCAGGGTTCTTATTAACGGATGGAAGATCACTGGCCACGCCCTCATGGCCTTTTTGGTTTTCTGGAGCCACGTCCTGATCCCGATGGAGTAACTTCCTGTCTGAGACTGATGAGGAAGGCGAGGAAGCAGAAGACGAAACAGAAGAAGGGGAGGGGGAGGAGCTTGTGTCCAAACCTGCCGCCCTCTCATTCTGAAACTCCGCCCAGTCAAAGGTTTTGGATCGTCCCTCTCGTCTGCGGTCTCGGGGGCGGGGTTTACGATGGTCAGAGGCTGAATCTAAAATGACATCACATGACCTTTGACCCCAGACCTGTGAAGGCCGAGAGACGTCGGGGGTTGGGGTGGTTGACTTAGTGACATTAGTGTGTTCATCTGGGACAGAACTGAGAGAGAGAGAGAGAGAGAGAAATACAAAAAGAAAAACAGAGATGATTTAATGTAGGAAAAAGATAAAGGGGAAAAGAAGAAAGCAAAGAGAAACAAAGTAGAAAAGATAAAGATTAAAGAAAAAATAAAAAGAGGGAAAAATCTCCACACACACACACACACACACACCAATGTGAAGTTAGTGAGGAAAGGAATGTGTTTACTCTGTGTACACTGTGTGTGGGGGGGGGGGGGGCTTACTGGGTTCTATATGTTTATCTTTAAGAGGACATTCCAGAGTGTGTGGGTAAGACAGAGACCAGAAGGATGTGAGACAGAAGGAGAGACAGAGATAGACAGGGACACAGACAGATAGAGAGAGAGAGAGACAGACAGACAGAAAAAAACACAGTGACAGTGAGACTGACAGGTGAGAAAGGAGACAGACAGAGAAATGGACAGGGAGGGAGGGAGACTGTCAGTCAGTCAGTAAAAGAGACACACAAACGGAAAGACACAATGACAGGGAAAAAGACAGGCCTACAGGGAGAAAAGAGACAAGAGACAGACAGAAAAAAACAGAAACAGACAGGGGGTCAGACACGGAGACAAGTGGGGAGACAACGAGACAAGAGACAGACAGGGAGACAACTGGGAAACAGACAAGGAGACACCATGGAGACGGACAGGGAGAAGCAGAGAGAGACAGAAGCAGAGAGAGACAGAAGAAACAGAGACAGACAGGGAGACAGACAGGGAGACAGACACCAGTCCACCGCACACTCTACAAACCCAAACCTGCTTTATTCAGTGTCTACAAACTCCAAGATACAATTTTTCTCAGATAAAAAACAACTAGGGGTATAAATAAAGTAAATAAATCAAATAAAGTAAATTAACCATTTCACTGTTAGTTTACAGCCCATAACCCGCCCCCCCCCACCCCACACACACACACACACACACACACACACACACACACACACACACACACACACACCACATCCTGACATCACTAAAGAAAAGTCCAAAGTTTCCCAGTTTGTTTAATTTTTCTCAAACCAGAAAGAATAGCAGAGACAGAGAGAGAGAGAGACAGAGAGAGAGAGAGACAGAGACAGAGAGACAGAGACAGAGAGAGACAGAGAGAGAGACAGAGAGAGAGAGAGACAGAGACAGAGAGACAGAGACAGAGAGA
>JAQMYG010000033.1:36481358-36492518 GCA_030014215.1 Clariallabes teugelsi
GTAGCAGATATACATCTCAATATCAACTGTTCAAAGGAGATTATTGTGTGTTTTGGATAAACGCCTTCAGTATTGTTCTACAGTATATAATCATAAATAAATATACAGTATATCGAGCGACCATGGAGTTAGAAAGTGATCCCAAACTTCAGAGCGATAGTGTGTGTATTGATAAAATTATGAAATAAATAAATAAATAAATTGTACTTTGGACAGAAAAATAAACATTCAAAATCAATAAAAAACAAGGAAAGACACACAAAGAGACAGAAATAGAGAGACACAGATAGAGCAACAGACACAGACTAAGACCACACAAAAGATTCACAATACATCGCTCGATCAAATTTTTCACCATTCCCACTATCAATCCATCTGTCTACCCAAGACTCATGTGTAAGTGCTGCCCTGACACACACGAGGGCTCTGAGGCAGTACTGTAAAGGTCGAGGCTCTGAACTGAAGGGTGCACTTATTTTTGCACACCTGCCTCCTGAATGCTGAGTGATGAATGGGATCTGTTTGTTTATAACAGCATTGTTATTACATCCTGATTAATGAAAGACAAAGAAGTGAACGGTGTGTGTGTGTGTGTGTGTGTGTGTGTACCTCTCATAGGGTCAGCCCCGTCAGACTGAACCACACTGCTCGTTACTGTGACCTTGGCCGGGCCAGGTTCCTACAGAGAGAGAGAGAGAGAGAGAGAGAGAGAGAGACAGACAGTGAGACAGAGAGATAGGGAGACAGAGAGAGAGAGACAGACAGAGAGAGACAATGAGACAGGGAGAGAGACAGGGAGAGAGACAGGGAGATAGGGAGAGAGACAGACAGAGAGAGAGACAGACAGTGAGACAGACAGAGAGACAGACAGAGAGAGAGACAGTGAGACAGGGAGAGAGACAGTGAGAGAGACAGTGAGATAGGGAGAGACAGGGAGAGAGAGACAGGTAGAGGTGTTAAAACAAAAGACTCACTCAAACAAACCAGAACAAAAGATCCTTTGATGTCAAAAACACCTGTGTGTGTGTGTGTGTGTGTGTGTGTGTGTCACTGCCCCATCACCACAGCACTATCTAAACCTGAGCTGGACAACAAACCTGCTATTGTATTAAAACACACACACACACACACACACAGGTTTCCCATCTCCTCCCTGTTAATTCTGATAAATCCTCCTGATAAATCTCTAAATCATTAAATTCCTCAACACACACACACACACACACACACACACACACACAAACACACCCACACACACATAGAGACAGATGAGTGATTTGAAAGCCACTGATTTCCTGAGAAGCCCTTCTCTGCATTTTTCCCTGATTGATTGACAGCGTCGCAACTGAAACAGGAAACAGGAGCTGAGAGCTGCGCTCTGATTGGTCGAAAGGGCACTGAACTCAGCTGAACTTACTGCACAGCCAATCCGGTTCTCCCTGGAGAACCCACTCTTAGATCAGGAACCTGACAAAACACGTGCCAGGATGTTAACACACACACACACACACACACACACACACACACAGATGTGTGCACACACATTTCATAACCTGCAGTGTGTGTGAGAGAGATAATAAGTAAGAAAGATGTATAGTCATGTGTAAAAGTTAGTGCCCCCTCTTTCAGTTCAATTTGTTTTTGTGTAAAAACATAATAAAAACCATCTGATCATAGCAGGTCTCAGTATTCGGAAAATACAGCAACACAACATATAACATTGTTAAACATATTTAACAAAAATAAAAAATAAAAAATATGGCCAATACTAAGTACCCCCTTACTTCTTCCACAGGATTTGAGAGAGTAACCTGCAGCCAGGTGCTGCTAATCATCAGCCCTTGATTAAATGATCATCAGCAGGTGTGCAGACCTCTATGAAGTTTTGGCATTTTACAAGTCTGGAGCCTTCAGGTGTGTGTTGCCAAGAGACAATGCTATTAATTAGAATCTTTATTGTCATTGTAGCAATGAGACATTGTACAAGGAAATTAAAGTGTAATTTTCCAGTGCAAAATAAAAACACACAGCCCTATGGAGAGCCAGTGCTGAGACTGATGGGTGTGGAGTAGGTGGGGCCCACTCTAAACCTCTGAGTGCGGTAACGCAGGAAGACCTTGATCCAATGACAGGTGGAGTGTGGAAGTCCTATGTCTGATAGTTTGGTCATCAGTGTGTGGGGGAGAATAGTATTGAACGTAGAGCTGAAGTCTATGAAGAGCAGCCGTGCATAGCTTACCTGCTGCTCCAGGTGGGACAAAACAGTATGGAGAACAGTGGTCACAGCGTCTTCCGTAGACCTGTTTGCTCTGTAGGCAAACTGGTGCGGGTCAAACATAGGAGGAATGAATGACATGATGTGGTTCCTGACTAGCTACTCAAAGCACTTCATACCCACAGGAGTCAGTGCAACTGGCCTGTAGTCATGAAGACTGGTGATGGTCTGTTTCTTGGCCAGAGGCACTATGACAGAGGATTTCAGGCAGGATGGCACAGTGGACTGGGACAGAGACTGGTTGAATATCCTGGGGAAGACCCCAGCCAGTTGGTCTGCACAGTCCTTCAGCACGCGCCCTGAGATGCCGTCGAGTCCAGCTGCCTTCCGTGGGTTGACAGTCTGCAGTGTGCGTCTCACACCTTGTGCTCCCCCACTGTGAAGATGGGGTTGTTGTTGGTTTCTGGATTGGGTCCGGCTGTCTCTGGGGGGTCCACCTCAAACCGGGCAAAGTAGTGGTTGAGTTCCTCTGCCAGCGATAGATCACCTCCCACAGCTCCGGTACTGGTCCTATAGCTGGTCATATGCTGGACACCCATCCACACCTGCCTGCTGTTATTGCTGTCCAGATGTTCCTCAATCTTCCACTTATAATCTGACTTGGCCTCTCGAGTGCCCCTCTTCAGGATAGCACGGGCTGTGCTGTAGAGGGCCTTGTCACCAGACCTGAAGGCAGTATTCCTCTCTTTCAGCAGCCTCTGGACTTCCCTGGTCATCCAGGGCTTCTGATTGTCACAGTGGATAAACGTATTTGCGTTTACCCCAATGTCTGTGCAGTTCTTAATATAACACATTACCCTGTCACTAAATACCTCCAGGTCTGGATGTTCAAAAATGTCCCAGTTGGTCCTGCAGTTGCTGAGAGGCTCTGTCTGGCCAGGTTTTAACTGTCCTTGTGGTGTTAGGGGCAGTTTTTCTGAGTGGGATGTAGGCCAGGATTTAAAACAGTGATACATGGTCAGAGTGGCCCAAGTGTGGTAGTGGTGTAGCCCTGTATCCCTGTTTAATTGTGTAGACTTTATCCAATGTGTTAGCTCCTCTAGTAGCACACGAAGTGCTGATGGAATTTAGGGAGCACAGGTTTTAAATCCACATGGTTGAAGTCCCCAGCAACAATATGCAAGGCATCTGGGTGTTTAGACAGCTAACTGCTAATGCATGGTGTAAACGTTTAGCTATGTAAAGATTATTCACAAGTGGGAAGCATTAAAGACAGTTGTCAATCTTCCCAAGAGTGGACATCCCAGCACATTCACCTCAAGGTCAGACCGTGCAATGCTCAGAGAAATAAATTTTTTTTTAAAAAGAGTTCTCAGACCCTACAGGCCTCATTGAGCATGCCGAATATTAAAATCCATGACAGTACAATTAGAAGAAGACTGATCAAGTACAGTTTGTTTGGAAGGGTTGCAAGGAGAGAGCCTCTTCTGTCTAAACAGAATATGGAAGCACAACTGAGGTTCACAAAACTGCATCTGAAACAACAAGACTTCTGGAACAATGTTGATTTTGAAATTACCAAATAACAAAGGGTTTTTAGCCTCCTATATATGATAGCATTAAACTGGGGAACAGGACAAAAAAATTACACACTAAGTGCTCCAAACCAACCATGTATTATAAATGCCTAACACCAATTTCCCAATCCACACTCACAACAAAATAATATTTACAATTATATACTATCCTTTTCATAGAATGGGGAATGTGTAAAAGATTTTTTAAAAAAGTCCAAAGTCCCAAATAATGTGTGTGTATGTGTCTTTTGTCTTTTATTTCCGCTGGTCTCTCCCAATTGGGCGCTAGCTTAGCAGAGGATTTGTTGGTGGGTGAGTTTTTATCCACACCAGGTCTTACCGGCCGAAATTGCGCATATCTCCTCCGAGCATTGTAGTACCTAGCCTGTTTGGGTTCTGACTGCACACAGTGTTTTATTTCCTCTGCAATGGTTCTCTGCTTTTCCAACAGAGTGTAAGAATGTTGCCCAGGCGCTGATGGCTTGTGAACCAAACTTCCAGCAGTAAACTGCCAGCTAGCCCCAAGAAAAGCTGTAGAGCCTTAAGATCTTAAAGGAGGAGGGTAACCTGCGACTGACAAGTCTTGTCTGCGTCTAACTGTACACCAACTTCTGAAATTACATGGCCAAGAAATTTTTCTTGCCATCTAAAAAAGTGGGACCACTTCTTGTTTAGTGAGAGGTGGGCCTGAGTAAATCTCTGTAGCATGTAATTTCAGTGTCCCATATTTTGCTCTAGGGCGCGTGATTAGATGATGATGTTACTGATGTAGACAAAGCAGCACTTACCCCGCAGATCAGCTAACACCTCCATAACCCTCTGGAATGTAGCTGCAGCAAGTCCGTACGGTACTGAACGGAACCGGAAAGTCCCTCGGTAATAATGAATGGCGTTTTTTCCCATGGCTTTTCGCTCCCATTTCCACTTGCCCATACCCCAATTGCAGATCCATTGTAGAGAACCATGAGGCGCCTTCCATGAATTCTAAGATGTCATGTATTAAGAGGTTGAATTTGCTGTTAAGCCTTGTATAATCTACACAAAAATGGTATAAAAAAAATAAAAAATAAAAAAAAAGAGACATCGGCTTTGTGGGCGAGGACTACCGGTAACAACCAGGTCGAGCAAGAGGGCTTCACGATGTTAGCCTGGCAGATATGGTCCACTTTGTCCTCAATTATCTTCTTTTTTTAAAGGTGAGAATCTGTATGTTCTTGATTTAAATGGTATCTCGTCAGTTAAGATTAGGGCCTTTTACCACTGAGGTTTGCAACAGTACGTTTGATGTGGTGCGAGGCCACAGATATTAACATTTGCAGCCTCTCCAGACTGTCAGTGGCAATCGTGAATGCTATCAACCCTTAGACAGGGGCAGGAGGAACTCTGAGGAGGCAAGAAAGGATGATAGGCATATCCATGCTCTGTTCTTAACCCATATCTCCTGTGACCCACATCTAAAACAGCCCAAGTGAGTGCAGTGAATGCCTCTTTGAAAGACTGCCAATCTTTCATTTGAACTTTTTCTGCTTTCCACCAGCTCAGCACTGGTCCTTGCAGGACTCAAGGTTCTGATGAGTTCTGCACTAAGAAGTGGCCTTATCTCCAGATAGATTTCGCATTGCTGTAGGAAGTTGAGTACACCCGCTGTTTCACTAGCTTACCCAAATGATGGGAACACAGAAGGAGGTAGAATGCATCACGGAGGATGAAAAAACATTAGATTAGGGAACTGCCCCAGGCAGGGGAACATCATCGGCTAAACTGGCTTGGTAAGTGATGGTGCAATTCTTCTAGGTGCTGGCATTGGAAATAAAGGGGAATGTACTGAGGAAAGCCCCAACATCACAAGAGTGCAGGTGCTCAATCTAGAGAGTGTAGGAGTGCTGGTCAGCTTGAGCTTTTTTAGCTGGCTTTCGCACTTGGTGTCTTTTCTCAGAAAACTGTCTGTGAAAGCCTTTTCCAGCTTCTCTATAGCCTCAGAGAAATACTCTTCCAACCTCGCTAAGCTAGTGTCCACTGTGTTCCCTGTTAGAAATGTACAAAGAACTAATCATTGATGTTATTTCTGCTGTTGGATTGCACCTGGGCCTGCAGTAAAATCTACATCTGAATTAACTTGTTCATTCTCTCTGTCTTGCACATTCATGCTTGTGAAATTACCTTTCCATTTTTATAACCTAATATATACCCCGATAGAGGGATCCCCATACAGGCCACCACTATGTAATGTTGACCATGGACTCCTCTGTATACCACAGTATTCTAGAGACAAATGTGAGACCATCTGTCCAACAGCTAAAGCTTGGTCAATATTGGGTCACGCAACAGAACAATGATCTGAAGCGCACTAATATCTCTACAGCAAAATGGCTGAAAAATGAAAGAATCAAGATTTTGGAATGGGCTAGTCAAAGTCCAGACCTCAACCTAACTGAATTGCTGTGGTGGAACCTTAAGAGAGCTGTGCATAAGCGAATGCCCAAACACCTCAATAAACTGAAGCAATGTTGTAAAGAAGAATGGACCAAAACCATGTGTGAGACTGATAAAGTCATACAGGAAACCATTAGGTCAAGTAATGGCTGCTAAAGGTGGATTTACTGTCATGATTCATGTCTGACACCTTGCTCTTTGATTTGCCTGGTTACCAAACTCAAGCTTTCCTCTTTTGACTACGGCTCCCGCTAGGCGATTTGGCTCTGACGCTTCGGCGACGGATTCTCTGGCTTTCAACCCTCGCTTCTGCCTCCCGACCACGCCCTCGTGTAATTCGGCTGTCATTTTCCTGCGATCGAATCCACCTCCGTCGCATGACATCTACAATATATTGAATCAGGGGGGTACTTATTTGTTAAATAAATAATGGCACAGGGAAAAAAGTTATATGTTGTTGGTCTGAAGAGACCAGCTATGATCAGTTGAGTTCACAGAACTTTTACACATGACTGTACAGCCACATGTCCTCAGGATAAAATGTCCTTCAGGTGACATAGACTATACCACAGATGGACCAACTTTCAACTGATCCCAGAGCCAGCTACAGCCTGACACTGGTGGTGTGCTGGGAGGTGCGGGTGTGTATGTGTGTGTGAGAGAGAGAGAGCCTAAGGGGTCAGAGGAGTATTCTGGGCTCAAGGTGAAAGTTCAGGTGAGACTCCCAAGTGTATAGAGAGCAATTGCAGCTCAGAGCTTTAACACAATCCCCCACACTCATACACATCAGCCTCCGTACAGAGAGTGTAGGAACCAGGGGTTTACACCACATCAGCACCACAGCTGAACAGGAAGCCAAGCAAGGTGAAGCAATTTGTCATGCATGGCTCACCAGGTCACCTCCAACTCTCTTCCACCACGACCAACATCTCCCGTCTCACGGTCCAAGTATGCCTCCAGTTTGGCCACAAACGGGTCAGAAGTACTACGTTCATTGACTCCGGTGCCGCAGGTAACTTCATTGACTCCTCTTATGCCAAAAAACTGGGGGTAAAAGTCGAGTCGTAATCTGTCGACAGTCGGCCCCTTTCATCCAGTCCCATCACCCTCACCATCGACCAGCACCAAGAGCAGATCCGATTCTACCTCACCTCCATATCATTTCCACCCATCATCCTTGGACACCCCTGGCTGCTTCAACATGACCCTTTCATCTCCTGGACCCAAAATCGGATTCTGCAATGGGGCCCGACCTGAACCGAACTTTGCCTACAGGCTTCGGCTGGGACGTGCTCTAGGGAGTCCGAGGCCCCCGACATCGACACCAACGCCATCCCCGCCGCCTATCGCGACCTGGCTGAAGTCTTCTGCAAGAGACGTGCTACACACCATCCTCCTCACCGCTCATACAATCTGGCTATCGACCTTCAGCCGTCCCACCCCGCGGCCATCTTTACTCTTTATCCACCACGGAGATGCAGGCGATGGAGGAGTATGTATCCAACGCTCTCCGCCAAGGCACCATCCGGCCCTCCTCACCTGCTGCTGCGGGGTTCTTTTTCGTGGGCTCAACAATATCACCATCAAAAACCGACACCCACTGCCTCTCACCAACTCAGCCCTGGACGCCCTCTCTTGTGCCACCATATTCACTAAGTTGGACCTCCGGAGCGCCTACAACTTGGTGCGGATCAGAGAGGGTGATGAGTGGAAGACGACCTTCATTACTACTGGACATTACGAAAGTTTGGTCATTCCCTTCGGACTCTGCAATGCCCCCGCCCCGCAGCCTTCCAGCAGTTTATAAACGATGTTCTCCGGGACATGCTAGGCCGGAGGGCATTCGTTTATCTGGATGACATTCTTATTTACTCACGCACAGTCAACGAGCACGTTCAACACGTCAGGGCGGGCCTAAGGAGATGGCTCGCCCATCAGCTGTACTGTAAGTTGGAGAAGTGCGCTTTTCACGAGCACTCCACCACGTTCCTGGGCTTTGTCATCTCGCCCCTTGGGTGTGGCCATGGACCCGCAGAAGCTAGAAGTTGTGTGTCATTGGCCCCTACCCAAGACCCTTAAGCAACTTCAACGGTTTCTCGGGTTTGCACATTTCTACCGTCGCTTTATCCGGGATTACAGTACGGTTGCAGCACCCTTAACCGCCCTGACCCGTCCATCATCTCATCACTTCACCCTCAACCCTGCTGCAATCTCCGCCTTCAATGAACTCTGTCGCCGCTTCACCATCGCTCCAATTCTTCTCCATCCAGACGCAAACAAGCCATTGTGGAGGTGGACGCCTCGGATGAGGGCGCCGGGGCCATTCTCTCCCAGCGAGGTCCAGATCAGAAACTACACCCATGTAGTTTCTTCTCCAATAAATTTGACCCCACTCAGCAGTGATAAGGTGTAGGGGACTGCGAGCTGCTGGCCATAAAGTGGGCTTTGGAGGAATGGCGTCACTGGCTCCAGGGCGCCAGGGAGCCATTTATCATCTGGACCAATCACCAAAACCCGATCACCATCCGGAATCTGAAACAATTTAACCCAAGGCAGGCGCGGTGGGCTCTGTTCTTTGAACATTATAATTTCCATCTTTCATACCGTCCAGGGTCCAAAAACACCAAGGCAGACGCCCTCTCCCGACGAGGAAGACGTCCCCGCGCCTGTCCTCCCACCATCCAAAATCATTGCACCACTCCGTTGGGAATTGGAAACGAGGGTTCGCCAGGCACAGGCCGCGGAGACCGAGCCGGCAGGTGTGCCGCCCGGACGACTCTACGTACCCAACGTCATGAGAGCAGAGATCCTCCAGTGGGGCCATTCTACTCCACTATCTGGACACCCCGGCGCTCTCTCCTATTCATCCAGCGCGCCTTCTGGTGGCCATCCATGGCAAAGGATGTGGACGAGTTCGTCCAGGCGTGCCCAGTGTGTGCCAGGGCCAAAGATACCAACCAGCCAGCGCCAGGGGAACTTCAACCACTTCCTGTTCCCCGTCGGCCATGGACTAACATTGCCGTCGATTTCATCACGGGCCTGCCGGCCTCCGAGGGAAAGAACACCATCCTGACCATCGTGGATCGGTTCTCCAAGGCCGTCCACCTGGTGGCTCTCGCCGGACTCCTGTCAGCTGCATGGGTTCCCAAAAGACATAGTCTCGGACAGAGGGCCCCAGTTCACCACCCGGTTCTGGAAGGCCTTCTGCCATCTGATCAATTCCACCTGTAGTCTGTCATCCGGATATCACCCCCAGACTAATGGTCAGACGGAACGGACCAACCAACAACTGGAGCTACCTGAGATGTTTCGTCGCAGATCGTCAGCGCTCCTGGGCCCGCTACCTCATCTGGGCTGAACTGTCTCACAACCTCCACGTATCATCCGCCACCAACCTGAGCACATTTGAGGTATGCCATGGTTTCCAACCTTCGATGTTCTATCACCAAGAACCGGAGGTTGATGTACCATTGGCCCAACAGTTGGTCCGTAGGTGTCGACGGCAGTCAAACCAAACTAGCACTGCCATCCAACACGCCAACACCCGCTACATCACCCAACATCGCCGTCGACACCCTCCAGGACAACTGTACAACGTAGGTGACAAAGTATGGCTGTCGACAAGAAATCTACAAAAAAGGAAGCATAAAAGCATAAAAGCATAAAAGGAGACAAGATGGCGCTTCACATCGCTCAGTCATTGAGTTGCCCATGCTGGTTCCGACGCTCCGCTTCATAATCGTGAGTACTCACCTATTTTGGGTTTATCTTCCTGACAAGTGTGTGCTGTTAGAACGCGAGTTCATTTGTGTAAACTCTTGATCTCGCTTTGAGAGAGTTCTAATAATAATACGCGTGGTTATCCTGCCGATTCGCGCTACGTCCGCGTTTGGGTTTACCATCCACGCTACACGGGCTAACTGCTAAGTCTTCTGGTCCGTCTTCGGTTAGTTCGTGACACAATTCAATTAAATTCAATTCAACTGAGAATGTAAAGTCTTTATAACCTACAAAACAAGAGGGCGCGGTTCCTAATAAAAACAATACATCAATAAAACAAAAATATAAAATAATACCAAAAAGAGGAAGATAGAAAACACAATATTAAAAATAGTAATTCTGTTTTTTATTATTAACCTTTAAATAATCAGACTAAACCTGAAATTGTCACAGTTACTAATGATGAACAGTTCTAGTTTTTTATTTAAACTAGTAAACAATAAGCAATACAAAAAAAGAAAACTAATAGAAAAGTATCATTTAATCATTAAAAATAGTTTTGAACAGTAAATAAATAACATAAAATGAATAAATGTTAATGATTTAATTAATCATAATGAGATTATCTATTCAAATAAATATATACAAATGTTTTAAAATATGTATTAACATAATTAATTACTAATTAGAAAAATACTTTTTACAAGTTCATTTTCAAAAAAAAAAATGAGTAAAAGTGTTCTTGAGTAATATTACACAATCATTATTATTGATGTTGAATAATTTATATGAAATAATAATTAAAAAGTAAATAAAACTATTTTAAAAATAATTATAAAACTGATGATAAGAACAAACATTGTGGATTAAAATAAAAAAATCTGTCATAAGCAATAATCACAAAAATGTGACTTTAACCAAAGTAAGACAGCTGATACACACACACACACACACACACACACACACACAACGAGTTTCCTTTTCAGTTTGTTTTATTCCCTCAGTTGCATGTGTGTGTGTGTGTGTGTGTGTGTGTGTGTGTGTGTGTGTGTGTGTCACCAGGAGCTTGTGGGGTTTAGTGCTCGGCTAACGCACCACATCAAAGAGCAGCAAAGTTGATCTGTCTGGCACCAAAACCACAGTGTACGCTTTATAAATATAGATCTAGTTTTGGTGCAAACAACGGTTATAATAGATTGTCTGTCTCATCACACA
>JAQMYG010000033.1:36780953-36794548 GCA_030014215.1 Clariallabes teugelsi
TCAAGTGTGCGCGCGCGCGCGCACACACACACACACACACACACACACTTTTACTGTTTTATTGGTGTCACCTGCTTGACCTCAACTGTGTTACCATATGCCACCACACCCACACACTTGTATGCGCGCGCGCACACACACACACACACACACACACACACACACACACACACACACACACACACAGACATCTGGAGAGAATCTTGGTTTCAGACATTAGACATTTTGTAGAAGTCCAGAGAGTGACAGAATCGAAATGCAGAGTAAGAGAGAAAGTCCGGATGTTAAGCAGAAAGAGAAATAAGGACTAGGAAGTTAAAAGAAAGAGAAAGAAAGAGAGAGAGAGAATAACAGAGACAGGGAAATGTGCTTGGGGAGGAGAAACCAAGACAGGGAGAATGAAAGATAGCCAGAGATGAACATGACTTGAGGTTTCAGAGGGGTGATAAACCAACTGCGGTACGACCAGGCCTGAGGTGTTGCACCTACCATAGCCCAGGTGCAGGAGAGCTGGGACACTGACACACTGACAATAAAGGGTGACTATAAAGACTAATTATAGCACATTCACGCTCCTCCTTCATGATAACAAAATGCTCTTCAAGATCGTACAACAACTCCTGTACAACAATTATCTGGCTGGCTTCCAGTAAGATCATGGAGGTTGTGACCATATCCCAAACATCTGCACTGAATCTGAGGCAAATGCTGTGATTCCAAAATTACATCCATCTGCTTCATTAATGACAAGAAAGTCTTTGACTGTGTTGACCACGACAGGCTATGGAGTGCCCTACAAGAACCAGGCGTGCCAACACATCCGAGAGTCTTCTATACGCTTAAGACCTGAAACATCTGACCAAAAGGATTAACAACCACCATGATCATGTCCACTGCAGGAAAATGTAATTTTTGTGATATACACCAGTATTGGTGAGGAGATCAAATGCGCGCACAGAAAACCAGATGTCTGAATCACACTGAATCCACAGCTATGATGAGCATGAACCAAATATGGAAAAGCATGCTCAGGAAATGGTATGGTCTACATGAGGTGTGTCTGAAGTTGTTTTAAAGGCATGAAAGTGGGTAATCACTCTCTCATTCATTCTGTATAGCGCTTATCCTGTACAGGGTTACAGGGGACCTGGAGCCTATCCAAGGGAACTCAGGCCACATAGATGGGGTATGGGGTGTGGATGGGGTATCAGTCCATCACTGGACTGTGGGAGGAGAACATGACAACTTCAAGCAGTCCACAAACTCTCAGCACTGGAGGTGTGAGGCCACAATGCTGACCACGATGCCACCCTGGTGTGTCTGTGCCATTCTTCCCCCAAGATAGAGCACGGACCAATCTATTCTCTCGCCGCTCTCAGATATGAATGTATGTGCGTTTACTTTTTTTGTGAAAAATGAACACATCGAGATTTGATGTTATGTGTGTGTTTATAGGAGATGATTAGGATGACTATTGTTATTTTGTCTAAAGAGTAAATACAACATACAACATACAAATTAAAGAAGGGTGCGCTTTTTTCCATGACTGTAAGACTGTATTTTCCCATATTGAGGGCATCCTAAGAATTGGAGCCATAAATGCATGTGTGTGTATGTGTGTGTATTTGTGGGTTACCTTGTGAATTTCCAAACACCTCTCTCAACCTCTCTGTCCCACTCTGCCTTCTTTCACCACTTGGTGTTATTCTAATCTAGAAGTTCTGAAAGAATAATCTGGCCTGAAAGAAGGAATGAAAAGAGTGAGTGAGAGAGAAGAAAGAGTGAAGAAAGAGCAATCAACTTCTGCTGACAGAATTACAAAAGAATACATAAGAATGTTTGCATCTCTCTCTCTCTCTCTCTCTCTAGACATTGCTCGTTGCTTAGTGTCCTTCATGGCATTGTGTTGTGCAGAATGGATGCCTTTCTGAGAGATGATTCTGCATGATGGTGACAGAATTGTATTTAATAATTCAAAAATTATATAGTTCCAGCAGGAACCCTAGCATGGGATGATTGTTGTAAGTTAGTTTCAATGATCTGATAATGTTCAACATCAGGACAACAGTGCTTTTGAAAGTTGTAATGTCTTTGATAAAATGAATTTGAGAGAACTGTAAATGAAGAACTCCCTTTTTTACACCCTAAAAAATCCTCCGTGGTCAACATGCAATGCCCCCACTGCAGTCATGCCCAGGCCATTAATTTAGTTTTTAATTCGTTTTTGCAACATCCTGTTAGGGGCATTCGTTAGCCCATCATGCAGTCAATGTTGTTCTTATGTCATTTTATCAAATACTTCACTAATTCTAACCTTCAAAAACAGCCCTAAACAGTTGAGAGCAGGGGGTTAAGGCTCTGGATTACTGATCAGATGGCCAGCAGTTCAAGCCCCAGTTTCACCAAGTTTCCACTGTTGGGGCCTTTGAGCAAGGCCCCTCACCCTGTCATCAAACTGTCCTGACAAGGTGCTTGTATAGAACTGAGTCTGTTGGTGAGAGTGAAGTTGTCAGGAATTATGAGATTTGACACATATTTCAAGAATATGGAACATTTTTGTGCATATTTAACTTAGCACAAGGTTTTATGGTGGATGCCCTTCCTGACACAACCCTCCTCAATTTATCAGGTATTGGGACTGGCACTGAGATAGACTTGTGCACCCTTCTGTGGCTGGGGGATATGGCAGTGAAAGTGCCTAATGCTGTCCATTAGTCCACCAAGGGAGGTAGCATCTCACAAATATTACTAATAATTAGTCAAAAATATAAATACGTTTTTCTTCTCAAAACATAACTCACAGCATTGCTATGAATACTAATGATGACCTGCTCCAGCTCTTATAGGTAAAGGTGTGCATCAGAAGTGGTATCCTATGGCACCCAACAGCAATAAATATAGTCCTGGGGTGGACACTTTTTGCTTTCATGCAAGTGGGAGCTGCTGGTTAGATACAAAGCATGTTAAAGAAAGAAAGGTTGATGTGAGACCATATACGGTGCTCAAACTTTGCTGTTTTCATTCATTTATTTATTTTATAACTGTCAGGGTCATAGAAAATGAAATTACTAACTTTCTTAGAATTTTAATTAATTGAATTAATTTATTAAAACATTCAGAAAATGACATGATAGTGTATAGAAGAATAAGTGTTGGAATGGGTCGATCAAAAAGTATGATAACGGTAATGAGATTTAAACAGCTTTGCACACATCTCTACCTGTATTTCCAGTATACTCTTAAGGAGTTAATGGCATTGCAGCAACGCCATTAATGAATTAGCAATATAAACTGACAGACCCTGTGGATACGATGGCCTTCTCGAAAGCATTGTGTTCGGGTTTCTCACATGCCATGCAGAAGGTCCGGCTTCTTATCCCAGCCATCACCCCTCACCTAGCTACTGAGGTTGCAGAGCACCCTTGGTGCCAGTCCCAAGCCTGGGTAAAAAATGCGAGGATTATGTCAGGAAGGATAGAAAAACTTGTGCCAAAACCAAAATGTGTGGATGATCTGCTCTGGCGACTTGTAATGGGAGCAACATGATAAACATCATATAAACATCATAACAACATATGGTGCCCATGTGGTGACCATTGTTTCTTTTCCAAGAATTCTTGTGTCTTCTGAACACTTGGTAGGCCTGCCTGCATCTCCTCTGAGGCAAAATGAATGATGATGTCATCATGAATGAGATTTTGTCGACAATGCTTTGGGGCAAACAGTACACAACACGGCAACTCAAACTATTCATAGTGTTTCTAAAACTTTGAGGAATGATGAATCAAATGTTATGTAGATGACCATAAGATGAAATGTGTTATTTATCGTGCGGAAGTGTAACGCCTAAGGACTGGCTCCTGTAGTCGATACATAGGCGTAAGTGTCCATCATACTTTTGAATAGAACAACCCATGCTGGGAGCGACAGGGATCCCATCGGCCGTGTCCTGGGAAGTGACAGAGGGTAAGCTGTGCTTAGTGGGGGAGTGGCACCAGGCTGAAAGGATATGGAAAAACCCCTGGGGTGATGAAAAGGCGTATTCTGTGCCTTTAGCTTTCCTGGTAAACGAGAGGAAATCAGAGGTCTTTCAGCGAACACGGCTTTCAATATGGGAATTGCATTTCCAGCACTAAATTCCAGCACTAAAGTAGAGGTGCATCTGGCTATTTGTTGTTCTTTGACTGTGTGTCTCTCTGTCTCTCAAGTCTCTCTCTCTATTTGTCATTATATGTTATTCTCTCTCTCTATCTCTCTCTCTGGAATAGTAATAAAAGAAAGTGTGTGACATCAGTCGTTAGTTTCGCTTTTGTAACCATAGTTCACTAGCACTTGACAGTGGCAGAAACACACACACACACACATGCACTCTCTCAGGGTTGGTGGGTGAAGGAGTGTGTGTATTTGGGAGAGTGATAGTGGATGAGACACAGTCACACACATACACACACAAAGTTGCATTTCATTTCTGGTAAATTACGCCTTTCACTTACACTTGCCAGCAGCAGACCTCATCTCTCTCTCTCTCTCTCTCTCTTCTTTCTCTCACAACACACACATATGGAGAGAGAGAAAACACATTTCTCCTTATTTAGTCATCCAGATACAGTCATCCTTCACCTTAATCCATCTCTGTCCCTCTTCCTGTCTCACTCTGATTTTCATCTCAGTTTATTTGTCATGTCACACTTCATCTCTCTCTCTCTCTCTCTCTCTCTCTATACCCTTCTTTCTTTTTCATTACTCACCTTTTCCAATATCTCTCTAGTTTTATATCTGTTTTCATCTCAGCGGAGATAAGAAGAAAGAACTGTCTGTTTCTGACCTTTATACAAACTCACATTGTATAATAGTTGTGTGTGAAAAGAGGATTGATGTATGAAAGGACGCTTTAGTGTGTTTCTTGTTTCAAGCTTCAGATCTCCCACTCACACATTTTAAAGATCCTCTGATCTGTAATGGCCATGCCAGGTGTGTGTGTGTGTAGTTCATTTTTTGGGTCCAAAACATTGTGTTACAGAATGAATACATGGCAATTTGACCATGTTGAAACTTTTGTTTGGTTTCAAGCCAAAACCTGTGCGTGTGTGCATGTGTGTGCTGTTTGATGATGGACGCCTTGGTGTTTAAAGAGGGATAGAAAGAATGGAGATATTCTAGACCTTTGCTGAGAACTTTTTTCTCGACTCCACATTCCTCATCATGCTTCTAGAACACACTGCAGCTCTAGAATTGCTGCTTCTAACACCGCCAGCATGATTCGAACGGTCTTACTTTGGTTCTGTCAGATTCAGTGTGATGTAAATAAAATAGCTTTTGGCAGTTCTTTAATATTCACTTGATTTCTACAGTCTTCATTGTTTCTCCATGTGGCTCCTTAACATTTATTTCACAACTGAAATTTGTCGGTGCCCAAACAAACAGCTCTAGAATTGTGTACAGTACCCACCAGGTTTTGACACACCTTCCTATTCAGTAGTCTTTCTTTATTTTTGTATAATTTGGTGTACATTGTAGATGAATACTTATCCATCCAAAATGGTGCTCAGTGGATCATTCCTATAGCCTTTAATCTCATGGACTGTTTGTTAATTGGAGATTTGTGAGGCTGGGAACACTAACTGAACTTCTCTGTAGCAAAGGGACATCTAGGTCTTCCTTCCCAGTGATGCTGTTCATGAGGGTCAGTTCCATCAGAGGGTTTAATGGGTTCTGTGATTGCACTTTGTAAGATACAGTGAAACCTCGGATTGCGAGTATCATGTACCACGCCTACGCTTCTTATTTTGACGCCGAGTTTCACGTGATCACAACTGAGCCAGCGTTTTTCTCTCGCTTGTGCTGCGGAATTGTGGGTAATCGTCTCCCCTGCTGGGTCTTAGTGCTCGTCTCTTACTGGTATAATCAACATCCGTGCACGCGTGTACTGTTTACTATAACACTGTGACCACGTGTAGGCATAAAATCTTTTATTTTGTGTCTGTATGCGTGTGTGTACAGTGCGCGTGTACTGTTTCTTATGACACGTGTGTAAAGCAAAAGCAAGTCTCATTAGAGAGGTTAAAAATCCATTTTCTCTCTCTGCTCAAGGCTCAGGCTGCTCTTTGTGTCTGAGTGTGCGCGTGTCATTGGACACCGTGCCATACACACACACACACACACACAGACACACACACATAATCTTTCTCTCTGCTCTACACAGAAACACAGCTCTGTTGCGATTCTTTTCAAAGGTAAAGTTCAGGTTAATTTGTTTTACTTTTACTTTACAGCAGTGATTCCGTTAGTGTGTCGCTCAATCGAGTGTCTAGCGAGATTTCTTGTTTATTTTTCCGATAAAACAGTGTTTCCGTTGTGTGCGCGTGTGTGTGAAAAGAGTGGAGGAAGGGTAACTGTGTAAGACAAGAAGGGGGAGAGGAGAGCTTACTTTAGATTCTCACACACACACACACACACACACACACACACACACCCATACACACACGGAAACACTTATCTGTCGGGATTTATTTTTACTTTTTTTTAAAAGGCAAAGTGCAAGTTAATTTGTTTTATTTTTAACTTAATATTTTGTGTTAATTATTTTTATGTTTTTTTTTTTTTGCCTGTGGAGTGAATAATTTACGTTTCCATTATTTCTTATGGGAAAATTCGGTTTGGTTTACGAGTGTTTCACTTCCGGAACGAATTATGCTCGTAATCCAAGGCTCCACTGTACTGTACTTACAAAGTTCTTGCAGTTTTCCAGAAGGATTGGATTTCATATATTAAAGTAATTACAAATTGTTGTTTCTCTTCACTTCATTATAGAACTTCATCTGTCTTATTTCATTTGGATGTCTTCAGTATCATTCTGTTAAAACCAAGTACTAGAGGTCCAGTTTCCAGCACAGTTTCTTCAAACACAATTGAATGAACTCATTCATTGCCAGGTTTAATGGGTGTGTTTTAGTGTTGGTAAATTAAAAACTGTGCTGAATACTGGACCTCCAGGACTGGATTTGGACAGCTGTGATGTTGAATATTAAAGACTTTTAACTGACCATGTATATCAGCTTACCCAGGTCTGTGATTCTAGAGCTGTTTCTGTTCTGCTCTGTATTTCTAGAACCCTTGCTGTTCTGGAGCTCTTGACACAGCTGTGTACACTGTACTGTATGTATAGTGTATGTACAGTATGTAGACAATGTGTATAGTGTGTAAATCTGAGTACTGACTGACACTACTACTAAGTGAAAAATATATATATTTATGAATATTGTATAAGTCTATTGAGCACCATCAGTGTGATTCTACAGGTTGACTAGTGCATTGTGTAAAATGTTAGAGAAGGTGTGTGTTCCAGTGTAGTGTGTGATGCCAAAAGTCATTAACTATCATTCTTTTGATGCAACTTGGTTAATCCTTTAATGAAAGTCTTTTAAAAATTACTTCACGTTTGGATTGGAAGATTTGGAAAAAACTGTACATGGCAGCAGAAACACCAGACGCTTTATCACGATACCCCACAATACTGCTGTTGAGTTCCGGATGCTGATTGGTCAGAAGGTGTTGATTAATTATCTATAACAGCTCTGACAATAGCGCAGGTTTATATCAATTCGCTTGCTCTAATACCTTACATAGAAACATGGAGCATGTTCCACATACACAATTTTTTTAAATATGGGTAATGAAGTTTTCTGTAGGGAAAATGTTTATTCAACCCCTTGAGGATAAAAAAGCTTTTAAAAAACCCTGAACCAGCACTTTGTAGTATCTTACTTGGTGTATTACAACTTCCATCCGTACATCCATCTTGGAACCTCTATAGTCCAACTAGGGACCATGAAGCCATTGTACCAACGTTGACCACTGTATTTATTTCCATTTGAACAAACGTGGTAGGACCTCCGTTCAACATTCAAACACATGTTCACTACGGGGAACTTTGGCAAACTAACGACAATTAGCCCAATGTGCCTGTTTTTGGGCTGTGTGAGGAAACCGGAGAACCCAGAGGAACCCCACCAGGCACAGGGAGAATATGTAAACTCCATGCACACAGAACCGATGCGGGAATCAAAAGGCAAGGCAATAGGGCCTACTACTAAGCTACCACAGAAACTTCAGCTCAAAACAAAGCTGTTAATTAGCTAAAAGTCAAATGGTAGCACAGTGGTATCAGTGTTAACCTCCAGGGTCTAAGGGTTTGGGGCCTCAGGTCTCTGACAATCTTCTGGGCAGTTGTGATGACCCTCTGCAGTGCCGTTCTCTGGGCCACAGTGCAACTGCTGTACCACACACATATGCAGTATGTCAGTATACCCTCAATGGAGCATCAATAAAAAGACGCCAGCAGTCTCTGGGAGATGTTGTTGTTGTGCAGTCTCTGCTGGGCCTTTTTCAGCATCTCGGAGGTGTTTACACCCTAGCTCAGATTCTCTTCAACATGTACTCCCAAAAAGCGGAAGAATGGAGCCCTCTCCACGCAGTCTCTGCTGATGAACAGTGGTGAAATGTCAATTTTTTCCCTCCTAAAATCTATGATGACCTCCTTAGTCTTAGAGGTGTTGAGGAGCAGATTATTTTCTCCACACCAGGCTGTTAGCCATTCCACCTCATACCTGTAGGCAGATCATCCCCCCCAAAGATGAGCCCTACTATTGTTGTGTCATCTGCAAATTTGACACGGGTGTTACGCTATGCTGGACAGGTGTACAGTTGTAAGTGTACAGGGTGTAGAGCAGGGGACTCAAAACACAACCTTGTGGTAACCCGGTGCTGAGGCTGATGGCTGGCGATGTATGTCGGCCCACTCGCACTCTCTGACTCCGACCACGCAGAAAGCTCCTAATCCATACGCAAATGGAATATGGAAGTCTTAGGTCCACTAGTTTGTCTATCAGTTTGTCGGGGAGGATGGTATTAAACGCAGATCTGTAATCCACAAAAAGTAGCCGCATGTAGCTCCTTGGGTGCTCCAAATGGGATATCCTGGATAGCTGTTAATGTGGCATCCTCTGTGGATCTGTTTGCCCTATATGCAAACTGGTGTGTGAAATGATGTGACTTCGTACCAGCCTTTCGAAGCACTTCATCACCACAGGGGTGAGAGCAACTGGCCAGTAATCACTGAAACTGTTAATTTGTGCTGTTTTAGGCAGGGGGACTATAGTCAAGGACTTTAGGCAAGGTGGAACAGTGGACTGAGACAAGGACTGATTGAAAATTCTGGTGCGGACTCCAGCCAGCTGGTCCACACAGTCCTTCAGCACCCTTCCAGAGATGCCATCTGGTCCCGCAGCCTTCCTGATGTTTATGTTCCACAGGGTATGCCTCACCTCCCACTCTTCTACTGTCCATGCTTCGTGAGCGCCTGGTGTAAGTATGGGTGCACCTGGTTGATCCTCCTCAAAACAGGCAAAGAAGTAGTTCAGCTCCTCTGCCAGCGAGGCATCACCATCAGCAACACCAACGTTGATCTTGTAGTAGGTAAGATGTAGAGGTACATCTGTGTACAGACCTGAAGATAGAAGTTCACAGATGCTTACCACACAATCTGAGGGACCTTGAAAGGATGTGCCATGAAGCGTGGGTTAAACTGCTTAAAGGCAGGCATGCAAGGCTTGTAAGAAGACTTGGAGCTGTAACTGCTTTCAAAAGGGCTGTATAAACCTCAGTTTTAAACAGTGTGAGTGTGTCTGACCTGTGTCTTTAATAAACACGTTCCCTCAATGATAAACCTCTCTTTCTGAACATCTTTACTTCACACATGGTAATATGACTGTAACCTTACTGTATTATGGATCGTGTTAATATAAATATATGATATGAAGTGTGTGTGTGTGTGTGTGTGTGTGTGAGAGAGAGAGAGTGTAGAGAGAGAGATGATAATAAACTCTAACACAGCGTCAGTCAGTGAGGGACAGAGCAAGGGGTTTAAACACTGGTTATAGTGAAGTGTTTGGGTATGAGAGCCGCTCACACTGCCGAGTACAGGCAAGTTAAACAGTGTAAGAAACACTTTCAGTCAGAATTCACTCGGTTTATGATTCATCGTGTAGGGTTTCCTTTTTTTCCCCTGAAGACTTTTCATAACAAATTTATGCTTTAAGTTTTTATTCCTGCAGTGAAATGTGGAACTCATTGTGGAACGCATTGTTTTGGCCTCTAAGACCTCCTTAGTCTTAGAGGTGGTAGCTCAGCAACTTGGAAAACTTACACAGTTCCCGTTGCCTCAAACTAGCCAATAAAAGTGTAAAGGACGATTCACACCCGGGACATCAACTGTTTGATCTACTGCTGTCGGGCAGACGGTACATTAAAAGAACATTAAAAACAATAACCAGTAGATATAAAAACAGATTTTATCCCATTGCAATATGTGTGCTCAATGCTGCTCTGAAAGAATGTGCAAATAATGTGCAATAAGATTCTGCAATTTATGCAATTAATGCAAAAAATGTATCACTGTGGATCATGCAAAAACGGAATGTATGTTTTGTGGGAGTGTAAGTGAGTGTGTGGCTGTGATTATGTTTCAAGGTTGAGTTTTTTTTTTTTTAGGGATGGCACTTTTAATTTCGTTGTACTTGTTGCAATGACATTAAAGACTATTCTATTCTATAGTAATGATCATCAAGTCATTAATATTATTTACTGTAAACTTACTCATGTATTTTAGCAGACAAAAAACCCCACATTATTTTATATAGGTAGGAAGGGAGCATCGAGACAGGAGCTAAAGTGCAGACATGAACAAAAATGAGTCCTAAAGTCAGATTTTTCTTAAAATATTTTCTCATAATGTAGTTATTACTGTTCTAATTTTTACATTTTTAAATGAAGGTGGAGACGGTGAACCTAGCAATAGACCTGCTGCCGTGACACACATCAGATTCAGATGAGACAGGTAAAAGAAAATAAGAAGAAAAAAAAAATTGTCTTGAATGAAATTTATTGTTTTGTTAATTTGGGTCATTTATAAATAAATAAATAAATAAATAAATACATATTTCTTTAAATTCTGAACAATCTAATTATAATGAGGTGATTGTTTTGCACCAAAGTGGAGACAGTTCTGTTTGTAACACCAAATCGCCCAGGTTCGATTCCCAGCCAGTGCCCAAACCCCAGCCACTGGATGCAATGCCGGTACCAAGAGCATCCGATGTAAAACCTGTAAGCTTGTGTGCAGACAGACTGTCTGCTGTGGTGACCTCTTGCCAGGAGCGGCTGAAAGACCATCAACAACATATACATTCAGTGTCAAATAGCAACAAGTGAAAGGGTAGTTAAAGGGGCTGAGTTCAGATCAGACATTCACTTCGGTGCTTATTCTCGAACTATAACAGCAACTAACACAGAGGTTTAATTCTTGCCCAAACTCCTAAACTCACACTCACAGTGTCCTCCTCAGTCAGTCTGTGAACAGGAGAGCACATGTGCTGCTACTTCATGCTGTTGCTCTGAGATGTGTTGACGTTTAGGTCAGACTGCTGCTTTCTTTTAAAGATGCACTTCCCCTCAGACTGCATGTGCAGAAGTAAAAGTGGCCTCTCGCTCGCATTAATATGCAGCACACACACAATCACATGTCTAACTCACACACAGACGCAGTGACAGGTCTAAAGTGAGGCTCTTTAGTGCACTTTCACGGTTTGTCACTCTTTCTGTAGAAATGTGAGGCTTAAATTCAACTCTATCATCTGATTCACACATTTAAACCTGATGAACTTTAACTGTGTCTGAAATCTAAATATTAAGTCTGCATAAGTGTTGAATTCACCCATAGTGCTTACAGTATTTTGGCAAATGCACTGTGTATCTTCTTCTTCTTATTGAAAATATAAAAATTTTTTTTTACAGGAATTGCAAACATTCCCGAAGCAAAGAATTGTGGGACTGTCCTGAACCACTGCTGCAGAGACCACACCCACACACAACAGACCCCACCCATTGCTGCATATCTGCACTCCTATAGGTCTATTCTTAACCCCCCAACCTCCTCTTCTTTTCAGATACTTTGTATCATCTGCAACATGAAAGACTTTTCTGAACTTTTATTGGCCTACTGGTTAGTGGGAGTGGCTTCAGTGTTTCTGGAAGTCACCGCCCAGGATACAAACCCTTTCTCTGTGCAAACATCAACCACTGACCCCTGCTACAGCGAGTCAGGCTCCGCCCGCTACTGCATTCCGGAGTTCATTAACGCAGCATTTGGACAGGAAGTGACTGTATCAAGCTCCTGCGGCCATCGCAGCTGTGACCGCACCCATCTAACAGATCTAAACTCTGCCCAGAACCGCACCTGCTGGCAGTCAGAGACGCTTCGAACGATGCCGTACAACGTCACACTGACTATTTCATTAGGAAAAAAATTTGAAATCACATATGTTAGCTTACAGTTCTGTTCTGAGAAACCAGATTCAATGGCTATCTATAAAAGCATGGACTACGGACGTAGCTGGACGCCGTTTCAGTTTTATTCTTCCCAGTGCCGACGAGTTTACGATCGCCCGAACCGGGCGGAACTCACCAAACTCAACGAGCAGGAGCCACTGTGCACGGAAATGCTCCACAGTGCCGACATCAACAACGCCTTCCTCGTTTTCAGCACATTGGAGGGACGACCTTCAAGATCAAACTTTGTCTCCAGCCCAGTTCTCCAGGATTGGGTCACAGTCACAGACATACGTGTGACCTTTAACCGCCCAAAAATTAGCAAAGATATGCGAGAACCTGCCTACTTTCATGCAGTGTCAGATTTCCAGGTGGGCGGCAGGTGTAAGTGCAATGGCCACGCCCACAAGTGTACCAAGGACAAAGAAGGGAAGATGGTCTGTGACTGCAAACACAACACAGAAGGACCCGAGTGTGACCGATGCAAACCCTTCCACTACGACCGTCCATGGCAGCGTGCCACAATCAAAGAAGCTAATGAGTGTTTGCGTGAGTACTAAATCTAACACATGTATATACAAACACACACACACACACACACACACCGTCAAGTAGTAAAGGAACAAATGGAATTTAATTCAGAATAATTCATGTTACAACTTGATAATTGATTGCTGTGCATGAACGTGGAATATTAGTGCAGCATTCCAGAGAGAGAGAGAACAACTACACCCCACACTACAGAAACTAAAATCCACAGGGTGTGTAATTAAGGTTACAAAGGTTAATGAATAAATTAAACAATCAAATTAAACCTTGCTGTGTAATTTAGATGACAGAAACACAGAGATGTACTCTGTGTGTGTGTGTGTGTGTGTGTGAATGCTTTGATCAAATTAACAAGGCTAATAAGTTTGAGTGGACTCATTAATCATATTTTTAAATAAGCTCTCTCGCTCTCTAAGACACACACACACACCTCATAAAGTGTTTATTAAAGTAAAGAATGTGTGACACTAACAACACAGGTGGGGGTTGGGGGAGGTGTTTAATGATGATTCCAAGGGCCCCTGAGTGACTGTCAGCGCCAAAATATGGCACTGTAATGTTAAAATGTTAAAATGTGTTGGCAGGGGGCCTCCGAGTGGCGCAGTGGTAAAGTGCTCGCACTATCATCCGGAGATCGCTGGTTCGGTTCCCGGGTGATGCTG